>VWZP01004815.1:535970-585908 GCA_013396995.1 Dicaeum eximium | reverse complement strand
GGCCCTCGCCCTGCTCCTCGCCGGTGCCTCCGCTGCCGGAGGGCAGGGTCCGGCACCACCACCGGCGGCAGTCGCCGGAGGCGGGCAGGAGCTCACCAGAGAGGAAGAGTCCCAGCTCCCCCGTCTGCAAAGGTGAGCGCCGGGGGTCCGGGCCAGCCGCAAAGGGCACGTCCCGGGCGGCCGGGCCAGGCGCGGGGTGCAGGGCTCCGGCTGAGCGCGCCGTGCCCCGGGGCAGAGGTAGGGACAGGGCTGTGCCCGGGCTGGTGCTCGCCCTGCCCCTTCTCTGGCCGGCGGCAGGGCTCGCCGGGTGTGTGTGCGTGGAAGGGCTCGTTGCTTTTGTTGCTGCTCTGTTGCGCCCTGGCTTTCAGAAGAGGAATAGAGAGCCAAGCGTGCCATGTGGGGGTTGTGACCGCTTCTGTAGTACCGCGAGTACTGCCTCGGGTTGGCAGATGAAAGGGATTCAGGAGGGTAGATGTTCTTAAGGTGCTTGGGCACAAACTTAAGGGGAGTTTGGTGTTTGGGGGCTGTTGTGAAGCCTTCACATCTCCCATTTCTGCATACCTCGTGCCAGATGGTGTATGTGGTTGTGATCCAAACAGTGTTCCTAAGCTTGTAGATAAAGAACTAACTAGTGCTGTAGGCATGGCACATAGGTGTAGAACAAAAGTATTTAATATCTCTCTTAGTAGTTCCTTTCAGCATGAACCTTGCAGAAGGACGTCTGTGCTTGAGAGTGATGACAAGCTTGTGCTACAGTGAAGATAGAAAATAGCGTGGTGATAGCATACATTTTGTAACAAACTGCATTTTAATTTGTTGAACAATTAACTCTTACTGGGAATGCTGGAATATAAGTAATATATGGCATCAGGTTGAGGATAATAGAGGTTGACATACATAAGGCCTTTTTGGGTTAAAAGTTTACTCAAAAATGCATCAGAGACGCTTTGTGTTCATGTCCTTAAATCCGTTAAAATACCAAAGCTTACAGCTACTCATTTCCCTGAAATTGCCTATGGTAATCTAAAGAGTAAAGTTGACTAATATGCAGAGCTGTATATGTGGAAATCTAGGACTAGCCCTTCCTTTAACACTTCTGCTTCTCCTAATACTCCTCCCCCTTTCTAAAATAATGATTATAACCAGACCACCAGGTTGGGTTTTTTCTTTTTTCCTGTCCTGGCTCTTGAGGAGTGGTACTGCCAAGTGAGACAGTCATAACCAGTTGGTACAAGATGACTGTGTGCCTCCTAGTCTGCTGGTGTAAGAGAGGACTGATAAGGTTCTGAGTTAGATTTTCCATTTTCCAGATAAGAGTAATGAAGGTTTTATTAAGGTTGTATTATATTAAAGGCTTTGGATCAAGGCATGTGTGTATTCTTTATTTGAGATTGTTGTTAATCAGTAATCTGAAAGACTTTATACACATCACAAAATCCTGTCTTCTTCCTGTGAACTTCATGGAACTCTTGCCTAAGGCACAATCTGCTGGCCTGGAGAATGAGGAAGAGCGTGGTTAGCCTTGAGGTCCAGGTTCAAAAACTGTTTGTAAAGGCATGTGTCAGACCACTTAGGGTGGAAGAATTGCACTTTTAGTCGCTCTGGAGAAGCCTGCTAAAACCATGCTGGCCTCTTTACTGCTTTGAAGAATTAACATATATAAGGGAACAAGTAATTTGATCACTCTACTGTGTTAAGATAACTCCACTAGCTTTTTACAAGATGTGTGAAAACAGAAGAGTGGTGTCCATTTAATTGCTTCCACATGTTCCAGTTTCTGAGAAGTACTTGTACTGGCCCCAAATGCAAGCTAAACCTCTTTAATATTGCTTAACATTTGTATTGTGTAGTCCAGTGCTTGATAGAGGCTGAGTTAACTTCAGGTTTTTTCTTAATCTAAATGAGCAGTGTTAGCTGAGAACATGGAGGTGGAACTTTTTTTACTAGTGAGGCAATGGTTGTGCAGACACACAGGACACTTGAGGGTATTGGTGAGAATCTGCTGCAGAAGAACTTGGGTTTTTCTGTTTCTTCCTTTCAGTTAATGATGGCTTTTGTTCATTCCTACAGCTGCAGGCATATTTTTTTAGATAAAAATGAACCTTGAGGTTAGACAAATGATAGCTTTTCTGAGCTTAGATACTGGCTGTATCTAAGTTTAAGTTGTATCTAAATATAACTTGTATACTTCAGACTCCGTTTCATATTTTTCAGATTTTCTTTCCTGGGAAACAGTTGAATAGTTTTGAACTTAGTTTTCACTAACCTGCTTTACACTTGAGAACCCTAACTGGTGAATTTACAAATATGACTTTTGTGGTTTGGGGTGTGGTTTTTGGGGGGGTTTTTTAGCCTTTGTTTTCTGATCTGAATTGCAATTAAATATTGGAAATACTCAACTGAATTTCCTGTTGACTATGGGATAATTACAAATGGAAGATTCTGTCATACAGCTTCTAATTTTCCATGCTTTTCTTGCCCCTTCTCTCCCTCCCTCCCTCCTAAATATGACCAGGATCCTAGATCTTGCTACTACTGTTTTTCATCTTTTACTTTCCCTGTCTGCAGTCTCTAACACTTATTGCCCAGAATTCAGCTTCCAGTTGCCTGTTAATGTGTTCTGCCCTTCCCATCCCTGGTGAGGCCCCATTTCTACCCTACAATGTCTGTCCTGCAGTCTCCAGTTTTGGTTCACTTTTCCCATGTGCCTCTTCACCTGTCTGCAAACCACCCATTAAAGGCCGTTGCTTTGACCTGCCAGTACACTGTTGCAACATGAGATAGAGCATACAGATTTCTCTGTCTTCATTGGTTTTGTCTTGGTTTATTCACTGACAAATGGGATCTTGTTATTTGTGTTCTTATACAAAACACATCTTAGAGGAGTTGAACTGCTCAGCTGCAAGAATGTTACAGCGTACCAGGCTGAGTAAACAAGAAGGTCAAGACCAGAGCCATAGCAGTTGTTTACTTCCAGGTGCCTTGAGGTAGTGAGAGAGTTCTCTACCGGGTACTGGACTTTGTGGTATATTTCAGTTGATTGTATTGGACATCTAAACTCATTCTGAAAATTAAGGAGAAAAATTGGTTTGTTTTATTTGGAAGAAAATGTAATTGTTTTGTCTATGGAAAGGTAATATTAAAGCCTGCTTGTAAATGGAAATTATGAAAATATTATATGAAGTCTGAAAGAAGTCAGATGTGAACCTTTCCTTGGAGGTATAGAGGAAGAAATGGACCTCCATTACACTCTTAAATTTCACCATAAAATTTATTTATTTTAATAATCTGGTGAGTGACACAATAATAGCTGCAGACCTATCAACTTTAATGACCAAGGTTTTGCAGTAGTTTTGAAAGGTTTTACTGTAGGATAAGAGAGAAGATTTTGTGTACCATTACATTCCTGCTCTGCTTACCTAAGCTGTTTGACAAATGGTAGGTGTAAAGAAAGTGAATTCATTTTTGCAGCATCATACTGTACATTTCTTGTGGCTAGCACTTCAGGGAAGTGCACTTATTTGGATTAAGAATATTTTCATTTACAAGAGTTAAGTAGCTTGAACATCTTGGGCTTTCTGAGCTTTGGTTTTGTAAAACACCACTAATTCTGTCATTCTTCTACAGTGGAACAATTTTGAATTACTGGTGAATAGTTCTCTTTAAATTCATGTGAGGATGATCGGCAGGATTATCTTCCAAAGGGAGCATACACAGTTGGGTGGTGTGTCTGTTCTTAGTGCACTGATTCTGTTCAGTTCTTTTAATGAAACATGAAAAGTAGGTGAAGCCCCAGAGATTAGTTGTAGTTTTGGAAAAGATGGCTGTGCCAGCTGTCTATGTGAGAGATCCCATCAATGTCCTTTCTGGGGAAAATCCTGACCAAAACAGAACAAAAAGTCAGCTGTATGCCTTGATGTCAGACGAGCTAGTTGGGTGTCACCCCTTCTCACTACTTTGGATAGCCCACTTGTATAAAAAAAGCCTCAAGTGGAACTGTCAGGGAATTTTGTGAGTTCAGTGGCATCCTAAGCTTTTCTGCTGCTTGTTTTCCCACAGTACGTGTTAGATGATGTTTCTTTGGTTTCTTTCATGCCTTTCAGTTAGTTATTGGTAAGCATCTGTATTTGTCCAATTTTGCTCTTCAGTCCCACTGTTACAGTGCCTGAACTTACACTGCCTTTGGAGGTGCCTTTGCTGTGCAAGAGGTGGTGTGTGTGATACCAGGTCACCTGTACAGCAATGACTGGTGAAGGCATGGCAACTTGCTTGTTAGTTCCCCACATTATGGACCTCATTGATTTGTGTTGTGTATCTTCTCTTTGATTTTGTTCTATTACTTCGTTTTGCTTGAGACTGGATTGCAGAAAGACTTTCATTTCAAAATAAATCTATACTAGTGGTGGATGGATAGGAGGGTTGATATTTATCACAAATACTGGTTTAGGGAGATAATCAGGCCAATTAAGAGATCTAATATTTAAGAAGCGTCTATTTGATGAAACAGCTCCATTGTTTTTCATCAGCCACAGCTGTTGTAACTGTTATCTCTATGGAGGCAGATCTCTTGTTATGTAGGTCACATCAAGGAAAAATAGCAGCTGAACACTTGCTTCAAGTATTGTAGGGGAAAGTGCAATGAAAACATTGTATATGTTCCCATTGAAATGTTTTGAAACAATAGGAATTGTGTAGTAGACTTTACCAATTTGTATAAAGACAGCTTGTGAAGGTGGAACAGTAAAAACATCCAAACATCATTCCCCCATCTAAATATAAATAACTTGAAAACAGAATTTCTTAAATGGTTTTTAAATCAGAGGAAAAGAGAGTATTTACAGGCTTTGTGCCTTGAAATGAGCAGCTTCCCTTGAACTTAAATAGTGAACAGGCTCTTCAGTTCTCATTCTCTCTTGTTTGTTCAGCAAAATAGTCTTCCAGTTGCTTTTTGTTTTGTTTGTGGCAGAGAAGAGAGAGTAACAGATTCTGTTTCTCCAGTTTTGAAGCTGTCTGCTGTAGTGGCTTTTGTAGATGATGTGGCTGACTATGTACACTTCCTGATTTATAATTTTTTTTCACATCCTTTCTGTTTCCCCTTGGTAAGACAGGAGAAGCTTCTTGAAGAGGAAGAATAATAACTGAGAAGAAAAACAAACAGGGAGGATATGGCAGCTAATTCTAAGACAAATAATGTGTTTGATTTAACTTTGGAAGCCAGTGTAATTTTTCAGGAATGACACGTTGTGTTAGCATGCCACATTGTCCTATAGTACACACAAAGGGAATAGTTTTGAAATCATCTGATACAAGCAGACCCTTCAGTGTGCTGTGTGGTGGTAGTAGTAGTCAGACTTTCTTTGATACAGGAGTTTTAAGTGCAAACTCCAAAATGTATTTGCTGCTACACCCTGAGAGCAAATCTGCTATGAGCTCAGTAGTGAGGTTATATTATTGTTGGTACTTTTAGAAATAATAAAGCAGATGAGGTTTCCTGACTGCTTGGTGTGAGTGTGGCTGATTATGGTGCCAATAATTGTTTCCTTGTAGTTGAATTGAAATATTTCCTATATTTTTAGTGTGTACATTCCTAATAGATTTGCATGAGGCTATTTAGTGTAGAATGTTACTAGACTTAGCTTCTGTCCACTCCACTGAAATCTATACTTAACAGGTTTTGTTAGTGTTTATCATACATATTTTTAGTAGATTGCAACAGCTTAGAAATTGAATTTTTTGACTTTTGGTGTCAGTGATTTTATTTTCTGACTAGCAGTCAGACACTAATGAGGCACAATTTCCTTTGCCTGTAAGTGAGTTTATGTATAATACAAATACTTTTACTGCAGAATTAATCCTAAGGCACGGCAAGAGAGGACAGATGAGTGAGTTTTTCCAGTGCCCTTTTATAAAGCTTCTGTCTGATTTCTGAATCATGCTTGCTGTGTTGTAGCCATGTATTTTAGGACTTTCTATTCATTATAGGTAAGATTAATGCACAATATTTTCAAGTATAATTGAAATTCTTTTTGTGGGGAGTAGATGAGATAATAGTAAGCTTAGATCATTGTGATCTCAGGATTTGCATTTTTCATCTCAAAATGTGTGAGCATGTATGTATATCTAAACCCTGGGTCTTCACTGCTTATCAACCTCTTAAATTTACCAACCTCAGTTACTGTTTTCAGGAAACTTCCTTCAGTGTTTATTCTTCATAGTTGGTGGTGTCATCTTTTACTGCCACTTTACTTAAGACATCCTTGATGGATGGGATAGATAGAAATTTTTATTTTTAACAATAGTCTTCCTTCTTGTATTTGTTCCAATTGTTGTATTTAACCTTTTTTAGTAAGGATTCCTCTTAGTATCTAAATTGCTCTGAAATAGGATGCCAATATATACACTACAAATAAGGTGTTGCAGAAGATACAGCACCAGGCAAATATGAATGTAGTTACCAAGTAGCATGTAAAGGGAGGAGATGTCTCTATTAGCTGGTAAAATGTAAATCATTACCATATCAAAGTTGACTTCTAAATCTAAGGGTTATGCCGTATGTCATGTGCTGGGTGATTAACACATGCAGGTTTATAGTGTCCTGTGAAGGACTACTGAGATGAACTGTAAGCTCAGCATTAAACTGAAAAAGTTCAACCCAGTTTTTCTTCATTAACCTTTATTTATGTGTAAACAGAGCTATTTTTATTTCTTCTACACCTTCATCATTTAAGAGTCAAATGACTGTTAGACTTGTAAAGGAGTAAATAGTGGTGTGTAAGCTCTAATGCAACATTTGTGACATAAGGATGTTTTTAAGGATACCACAAAAACAGGTTCAAGCTTATTCAAACAGAATAAGCCTGGAAAAGCAAACTCATTTCCTTATTAAAAGTATCTTGTTGTGTACTTAATAACATAGTTCCAACTTGATATGAATTCTTGTAGACTATGAAAATGGATAAGCTCTGTCTCTAGATTTCTTTGTAATCAAGTGTTCTTGCTCTAACAGACAAGTCCAGACCACCTTCATCAAGCCCCTCCAGTATTGTTCGCCGCACCTCTTCACTGGATACGCTCGCTGCTCCATACCTTGCTGGACAGTGGCCTCGGGATAATCATGGACAAGCTGCTCCCTGTATGAGAGACAAAGCCACACAGGTAGGACAGAGTTTTTGTCTTTGGAGTATTTAACTGCGAAGACAGGATTTAAATGTAAGAAGCTTTTCTGTTGAAAACATTCACTTTAGCTTTCTTGCCCACAAGTTCCTATTCAGTTCAAATTGCAGGAATCCTACCTTTGCTATTGCATGTATGAATTACTTGAATTCTTTAAGTAAAGGCTGAGAACTGTAGTATCTTCTAGGTGTTCCACTTCCCTCTTGCCTCAGGAAAACACTAGTGCATTGTACATCTGTATTCTTATTGTTCTTACAGGGTGCAGTACACTAGATAGCACTGGAATTAAGTACTGTTTACTTAAGATTTATACAGAGAACTTAGTCAGGTATCCTTATGTGTGTGTCTGTCTCCAGCTCTTCATCCTCTGTTTGTAAAAGCCCCGTAATGTTCACTTGGGTTTTATGCACCAAGTGTAGAATTATATGAATTGAAGAGCTGCCTCATTGAACCGTGAATGGTGTTGAAATCTAGCTCAACTGGAAAGTATTAAAAAAATACATGATTTGCCAATAAACACCAACCGCTTAACAAAATTTCACAAGCTTTAAAGGTTTAGTCCCATGCCACCTGTAAAAACAGAACCAACAAACAATTGAATGAAATCCCTATTCCTGGAACGTGGTTTCAACAAGAAGTCTCCACTAATTCCAAAGAACATAAGCAGAATGCAGTTGGACAAGGACCTCATAGCATATGGGGCATCCTTGTGTTTGAACCTCTCTTAGGTTTGGTAACAGTAGAAAAAATGTGTCCACATAGTTTGCAGTGTGTAAGGATGTGTAGGGTGTTGAGCAGATGAGGTCTGCAGAGTTACTGTGGGGCCTTTTGGAGATCCACAGCCTTTTGTGGGAAGGACTACAATTCAAAGAGCAGATCAGTAGAGAAGGAAGGTGTTTGTAGGGAAATATGCTTGTGTGGATAAGGTGGAATTAGGAGCTGGTGAAGAAGAAAACTTGTTCCTCAAGTCCTTTCTGTGCAGGAAAATGAATTGGAAAAATGGTTAGAAGACGGGGGGAAAAAGTAAGCAAATTGAAATAAGAGGAGGAAGATGAAGAAGGTATGTGATAGAGGATTTGAGGCTGTTCATGCCTAGCTATTAAAAGGCATTAATAAAGGACAGAACTAAACCCATATGGGTGTCCTAACAATTTATTTTTGTATTTGATTTCTTAGGATAATACTTTTTTCAAAATAGTTGTATTTCTATACTGCTGCCAAAGTATTTGCTATGTTCAGTTGGTCTCATTCAGGTTAGTTTTGATATAATCTGAAGCATGGTTGGGCTTTAAAAATCTGTATTTGCCAGATAGCATCCTTTTTGGCTTGTGTTTTGCTTTTGGCTTTTTCTTCCAATTATTGAGCATCCAAGGGTCTGGCTAGAATTCATACCTGCACTTGTTGTTTTAAGTGCTCATAAAACAGGTGTTAATAATCTTTTTTGATTGAATGAAATATGTTTGTCTTACAAGTTAAAATGAGACTATTACCTTGTATTTTTTTTAATTCTTAAGTAATTCATTTTGACAGGAAAGTTTTTGCCTCTTAAAACCTTTTTTCTGAAGCGTTCTACTGTCTGTAATAAATTCGGCCTTAAACTAATTTATTTGTAATTTTAGAAAGCGGGGAGGATGTTGTACATGGTAACAACTAATAAGCAAGTAGTAATACTTTAAGAAACTAGAGAAATATAAATCTCACTTTGCCTATTGGTTATTTGGTCTATTTCTTGATAATAAATATTATAATCAAAATCTGGGGAATAAATAGGAGAAGATTTACTAAAATTGTTTTTCTGTTTTGATATACAGGTTTCCTATAGTTGAATCTGAAAAGATGTCTAGCTATTTGTTTTGAGGATGAGCATCAAACCAACTGTAATGCTTTAAAATTAATCAGATAATAATTTATTAAATAGTTCTTGAATCTTGAGTCAGAGTCTTGAATATAAATTAAAGGCAAAGACTAATTAGAGTGTTAATTATTCTCCTGTAGGCAAGTGTAATGGTTGTGCTGAATTGGGAAGCTAGAATTAGTAGTTATAGCTTACTGTTCCAGGAGCTAGAGGATAGGATGGCACTCCTGACTGACATTTGAGAATTGACTAGATAAAGATTAGTATTTGGGAATGGGGGTTATCAATTATTCTATTTTATTATAAAGATCAGTGAGTGCTTTTCTTGAAAAACAGATTGTAACGGATTCTAATTTTGCTATGAAATAAGAATTTCAAAGCACCCCTGTTAACTTCATTATTCAGATTTGTCCTAGTTAGTTTTTGATTTGGAATGATGAAGATTAAAAAGTACTGATAAGGTTTCGTTTATATGAAATTTGTGTCTGAAACTGGTAGTGTTGAAACCTGTATATTTAGAGTTAAGGCTCCATATTCCCTGTGAAGTAGAGATTATTACCACGAAAGACTTGAGTTTCTGTGATACAAGTGCAGCTGGGGTAAGAAAGGTCAGTGTGTGGCTTCTGCAAGCTGTTAGTCTCATGTGTAAGAACAACCATGGCATGGTGTAGATGTGAAGACTCTGAGGCAATCAAAGTTCTTCTCCATAGGAGAAAGTGAGATAGCCAGAAAATGAGGTTAGCTAGATCACTACTCTGTGCTAAGAATTGCATGGTAGCAAGAGTGAATTTCAAGGAATTTGCTGTCTCTTTCAGTGCGTAAAGTGCTTCCAGAAATTCTTCTCCTTGCTTCATTAGGTTCTTCCCCTTACTTCTTGTGACTGCTGAGATTCCTGATAGATGCTACTGTCTGTCTTCTTAGAGCTTTTACAGTTCACTGTTTTTGAAGGCGTTCCTGGAGGTGGCTAGGTGGGAATACAAACTGCCCATAAAGCATGGATTATCACAGGCTTGCCTGTGCATTTTCTTACCTTTATGTCTTAATGATACTTTCTCAAAACTCCTTCACCACAATATGTTTGTGAGATTTTTTATTAAACACTAATGGCTGTGTTAGTTTAGTGAAACCAACTGTTATCTACTATTATCTGTGTTGCTTTCTGCTTGGCCTGGGACAACTGTGAACCTGGAGCCCTTTGAGGCATTAATAAATTGATTCCTTGCTTTACAATAGCTCTAGTGATGCTTATATGCCTTGCTTTCCTTTTTCTCATTCTTGGGAGCAAGAAGGTGATGTTGAAGCTGTGCTGGTGCAGGCTTTCACAGCGCTTACACCAAGCCACCCTTGCTAATGCTTCAGAAATAACAAGGTCAGCATCTGTGCAGGAAATTAAATATACCATCTTCCCCCCAATTCAGCAACCTCACACTGGTTCTTCAGAGCTCTGTAGTAACCTGTGGTGCATCTGGCTGTGAGTACTGCCTCATGCTCAGTCATTTGGAAGGGAAACTAGCACATCCCTATATTACACTAGGTCTGAAAGTTGTGGGTTTGGGGTTTTTAAATTTATATAGTTTCATTCTGCTTTTTTGTATTTTACCTGTGAGAAAGGCTTCTAGTTGGTTACTGTTAACTTTCAGTTCTGAATCCAGCATATATTAAATGTTCTCTTCTCTAATTTGTCTCAAAATATTCTGCCAGAAAGTAGCAATTAGCATTTTTAATTAATTCTGTAATCTTCTTCCTACAGACGGAAAGTGCCTGGGCTGAAGAATATTTAGAAAAGAAGAGAAGCTCACACAAACGTTCGTCATCATGGGGCAGCAATGAGCAACTCAAGGAGGTCAGAAATGCCATTACTTGAGAATTTTGGATTAAATGTTTTCTTGGTATGCACTGATACGATGATGCTTCAGGAAGACAGGAGTATTTTACTACTTTGTTTCATTATACAGATGATGGGCTTGGTAAAAAATATGAAATTACTTTTCATTTGCTATTGATTTAATATAACAATGCAGGTCAGTTCATATTTTCAATCTGAATGTGTGGGAAAGGACATTAAATGCAGGTGACATTTTTTCATCAAAGAAGGAAATAACAGCAATGACCTCACTACTTTCAAACTTTATGTATTTCAAGTTCTTTCACTAAACCTGCAGAGGTGTCTTCTGAGCATCAGCTGAACTGGTGGCTAACATACTAGGTTTGCAAGAACTTGAGTATGATCTAGTGCTGGCAGTAATTATGAATGTTATGGTAGTAAATAATTTTAACAAAGTGATGGAAGAAATGGGTGAAATCATCTGTGTACCTGAATTCACCTGTTGAAATCTGATGTGAATTTTTCCTTTGTTAGATTGCAAAATTGCGTCAGCAGCTGCAGAGAAGCAAACACAGCAGCAGGCATCATCGGGACAAGGAAAGGCAGTCTCCTTTTCATGGCAACCATGCAGCCATTAACCACAGTCAGGTAAGGCTGCATGCTTTTTGGCTGTATTGGGTAGCTAGTACTACTTTTAGGTCCTTTCAAGGTTGTGATTTGTCTTAGAGGGAACTTAGAAATATCACAGGCTGCTAAATATGTTTAGCTATAGGTGAAGTCTATGAAATAGAGCTCTTTAGTTTGGCTGCTTGAGTGAGTGGATCTTTTTGTTACTTGGGTGAGCTGGCTTTGAACTCCCACTTTCAAATAATTTCAGGTAGTTAAATACGTCCTTAAAGCAAGGTTTTTCAAGTGCATTCTGCAGGTTCCACAAAAGATGACAGATAAGTTTAATCTAAAACTATAGACCATCTTCTTCATTACATGTTGCTGTAACAATTATGACTTGTCATGTAGAGTATGGCATGGAGCAAACTACTGGTAAAACTCTATACTCAAATAAAAGGTAGTTTTTCTGAGCACATTTGTTGTCTTGCCAAACACTCATCTAATACTGTGATGAGATTTAGAGAGCTTACCTGACAAAAGGCTGCTCCATGAGATTATTTATTTAAGTGTTTACACACTTCATAACTTCATTCAGCCTTTTAAAGATTTTATCTTTTTTTTCCACATTTATGATGCCTTGAGACTTAAAGTAGTAATCCCTTCTGTAAAAATTTTGGTGGTCAGGCCACCATATGTTCTGTGTGCAGTTTCAGTTTTATTTCAAGGCTTCTAATGAGGTCAGGTTGACAGAGGTGTAATATTTTTAGCTCAATTGATAGCAGGTGTAAAAAATTTACAGGCTTTCAGAAACACAGAAAATTTTTCAAGTGTGTTTTTGTTGAGTAACTTTAAGAAAACCGATAGAAAAGTTTGATTTTTTTCTGAAAGAAAGCTTTTTTTCTCTCCCTACTGATATCTCATGAATGTACATTTGATACATACAATTTTTTTAATAGTTACAAAAAGAACAAATCTCTCACAATAGCTTTGGGAAGGCAATGTAGTTGAAAGTAACTAGGAAACTGTCAGTGTTGTGAATTAAGAAAGTACTTCAGCTGTGAAGCTTCTCTAAAAATCTAATTATATTCCCAATTACTCCTGAAATGCCATTAATTGTTCCAATAAATATAATAATCTGACAACAGTTAATAAAAATTTTCATTTCTGTCCTTCTGGAAATAATTTGGGCCAGGTTCTTTCATTCTTTCTTTCAAAAGTCAGGTGTCTGAGTAAATGTGCTCTACTTCAAGAATGAAAATAGGAAAATAGAGTGTTTTGAATTTCTTCTGCTCTGTTCTTCTTAACTCCTACTTTGTATAAAAGTCATGAGCACCTTTTGTCTCAGACCATAACTTCTTATCCGTGCTGTAGGACATGTAATCAGCAGTCATGACTTTCCAGGATTTGCGTGCCTCAAATTCAGTTTGTCGGGAGTTTGAATTCTCTACTACTGGAAATATTTAGGAATTTTTCTCACAATTACATTTTTGACATAGCAATTTAAGGATTACTGAAGTGTGGGTGCCGTGTACTATGCTGCTGATTTTACTGACTGCTCCAGTCAGAACAGTCCAAAATTATGAACGAAGAAAGACAAATGACCCCAATCCCTTTCTAGGGAGTTTTGAGAAATTTCATGAAAATCAACATACAAAATGTGTCAAACTGTTGGTTTAAAAAAACACAAAACAAAAGGCAGATCAACATACTTGATTAAGGTGTTTTGTCTGAATTTGTAGAACTTGAACATTTTCAACCAAAAAGTATACTGAAGAACTTTTGATGTAGGCTCTTTAGTACACTGGAGAATTACATGCATTTCAACAGATTTGCTTGGCATTCTACAAACTTGAGGGTTCCTGAGTGCTAAGGTATTGCCACTTTAGCACAGATCATCTTCATGAGTTTTAATTACAAAAATGAACAACAAGGCTACTATTCTGAAAAATACCTCCCCAAATTATGTATATCACTTTTTAAAAATCATAATGATTTTATTATTTTGTTTCTGGTATGGATGTCTTTACATTCTGCCAAATTTTATAGTACATGAATAAAATATTGTGCAATGGATAATTAGTTTTTGGGCTTGTGAAACAAACTATAAAATATAAATTGAAGCAAAGCAGCTTTTCCAGAACTGTGTTACAAAACAAAACATTGTTTTTCTTGGTGAATTTTGTGCCAGCTATGTCAAGCTACTTGTGAAGGGAAGATGAAGGATTCAAAGAGTAAGTGAAGAGTTTAGATTCATGGCATTTAGCAGCTGTTTTTCAACTCAAAGTGAAAATCTCTAACTGTAGTCATCAAGGGCAAAGTTCCTGTGTTTTCTCATTCTTTTTTGAGAACTGCTAAACTAGAATTTCTGGCATCAGCTCTGTTCCTTCAGGATTTGTGGGAAGGACTATATGGAAACCAGAATTTAGTAATTAGAATATTTAGAGGGGATTTTTTTCACATTCCTCGCTTGAAGGAAACTTTTGTATTTATTGACTCTAAAGGGTCATGTGAAGATTTCTGAGCTCAAGGAGTTGGATTCCTGACGAGGTGAGAAAAAGTGTTAGGAAATTGAGTCAGTAGTTCCTTCACAGAGACCGGGTAAACTCTGTTTAACATTTGGAAAATGGCATACTCTTCTAGTTAAAAAAAGAAATTTTAGTGGATCTATTTCCTCTTTTCTTCCCTCATTTCCTCTTTTCTTGCCTACTTAAACTTTACCACTCTTCTTGAATTATAGCAAAATTTTTAGTGATTCTTGCCAACTAAGCTTCTAATTGGTTGTTTATTTGTGCTTCTTTCTAATATGATTTTTGTGTGAAGAAATCCACAAAATCTCTATAGAATACGCTTGTTACTTGTTCCTGACCTTCTGTTCACAATCAGGAAATAGTTGGGGAGGACCTTGATCAAGTCCTTGCTGTTGACTACAGTTTTTTTCAGAGCAAATGAATGTTTTTTGTTTGTGTGCTTTTTTCATTATGCCAGAAATGTTCCTTTCTGTCTCTCTTAACTGGAAGAGGAGTTTGCAGAAAGGTCATAGCCTACTCAGGTGATATCAGGATGCTTCTGAGAACATTTTGAATTAATTGCATGATACTAAATCTGTGAACAGGAGTCAAAACAATGGGATCTTTCTATATTCTCAGTGTTGGTATAATGGAGAAACTAGAATTGAGGCCAGAACTGAAACCATATGGAAGAATAAATGGATTGGTTTTTTCCTCAGTGCTCTTGGCTGATAGTACATTTTTACTTGACACTCTGAACCATCAAGGCCCCTGCACCTTTCATTTTCCTGGGAACTCTGTGTCTATGATGTCTGACCAATTGATTGATACTGAGATCAACTGCACACAGTTAACAGTGCTGGGGGCTTGTTTTTTTTTTTTTTTGGTGTCACTCTTACCACCTCCCTAGGTGGAACATTACGTTTTTAGAGTAGAATTACCATGATACATTCAACATAGAGGTGGCTTGACGTAAAAGTATCACAAGTCCTGGGATTCTGTTTAAAGTTTTGTTACTTGTGAAAAATTGGAAGAGCTTAGAGTATTTTTCCTGAAATGCCTGTGAACAATTTAGGTTTGTCATCACCCCTTTTTCCTGCGTCATGAGTTTATGCATACCTGTAAGTTTCAGAGCTGAAAACTCAGTGCCAGTGTGTTACTGTGTGAGCACAGTAATTATTGTCCTGTGGTTGGCACCTTGCCTCATGGTGAGCGTTCCCAGGTATTCAGATGAGTAGTCAAAAGTTAGTAGCCTATTCCTGCATGTCCATGCAGACCTCTGTGAAGGCAGTATTTCTAATAAAAAGCTTCTTGTTTTGAGGCTGATTGTTCTACCCATGTCATGATACCTCCTTCCTTTTCCACCCTCTAGCACCCTGGGCTAATAAATCATCCTCAGTCAGGTACAGAGTATTATTTTTCTTGGAGGTGAAACATGCTGTATTGAACTACATTGAACTCTACTGAATCTACTTTGAGCTCTTCAAATAGTTGCATGACCATAAGAATTTTTGTGGTAGGCAATCACATTTAAAGGTGAAGAATTCCCACATTCTGCTAATGGCTGCTGAAATCTTAAAGCATACTTGTGTTCTGCTTTTTAACAAGCTCAGTTTTTCCCAAGAATGTGTCTATTGAATAACTGGGTACATAAACAACCTTTAGTGCCTGAACTTGTGCTGATATATCTATATTGTGACTCAATATCAACCTGTATTAGTTTACTGGATGGTTGATCCAAGGCCTTGCTTGGAACAGAATTAGCAGGGTTGCTTTCTCAGACTTTTTTGTGCAGTCCTCCAGTGGTTTTTCATCTTCAGGCAAGACTTTAGAAACTCTTCACAAGTTTGGCCACTATGAGAATGTTTAGTTTTTGTTAACAGAAACAGAGTTACAAGCATTTCCTGAACAGAAGCTTTTGCAGTTCTTGTGTGAGTTCTTGTGCTAACCTAATGTTTCAGGAAAGCAGAACCAATGTAATTCATGAGTTCTGCTGCTGTAGAGATTTGAGATTGTGACAAGAAGTCTTCATTATGATCTGTGCTTAAAATATCTTGTTTACATTAATTTTCTGAGGTAGATTTTCTGCCAGGCAAGCTTTGTGTAGTTTTTGAGAATGTACACAGGAAATTAAAATCCTTTGGTGTCTGTCTATGTAGTCTTGTTATTTAAAGGAAAAATTAAACTAAAATCCCCTCACAAAAATACACTTTGAAGACCAGGTAATGCTGGTCCTTCAGTCATTAGAGGAGTTGCTCTCAACCCTGGCATACTAGACTATAGAGTCCAGGAATTTTACATGGGAATTCTACTGTGACTTAAGTGTGTTTTGCTGTTCTTTGAGTTGAACTAAATGTTTGCAGAAAGTATTACATTATCTGTAGTACCACTGCTTAATGAGTGCACAATCTTCTAATATTCTGGTAGGGAGACTTTTTTAACAGGGGGGCAGATGCTAACAGAGAGACCGGGAAATCTCAAGAAGTTGTGGTGTGCCAAAGGGAACTTTGGGAAATTTCAGTAATGTGTTTCCGAGAATTAAGTTTTTGTGCATAATTTGAAACACTGGATTTTTAAACTGTTAATCTTCCTTCTGAAGCAACTAAGTATTAACATTTGGGTTTGGGATTTTATTCTTCTGTGGAAGTCTCCCTAAGTTGTTCTGTCAATGTTTTATTTCGTCTTAATACAGTTAATACATTGGTCTTAATTTTTAACGTAGTGCAATCTTGCATTTGGAGAATAATTTCCCTTCTGCTTATGTCATGTTATTGCAGGTGGCCACAGATTTCCATTTAAATACAATTGTAATGTGGTTACCATCTAACAATGAGTGATGTGACATTGTGGTATAGCTCACTTTAGGAAAAATGTGGATGTGTTTTAAAGGCTTCAAAATTGCTTACATTTAAATGTTTGCTGTTTTATTTTCACTTGTAAAGCTAGGTCAAGCTAGAGGCAGATTATATTAAGGGAGATTTTGAGACTAGGTTGTTATATAGCTTTTCCTGCTAGAAATTGGATTTGAAACAGATCTCAGGATGTCTGCCTTCAGTTCAAGCATCCATTCGAACACAATCACTATGGTTTTGTGCAAATCCTTGATACTGAAGCGTAGATGTGTTCTGTTTCAAGGATCACTTTTGGGTAGAAATAGTAACTTTGTTTTGTAAATAAATCTACATTGTTTTCTTATTGTCTCTGGTTCTTTAGGCTCCCATCCCAAAGAGTGCTCTTGTTCCTGTGATACCTATTACCAAATCAACGGGGTCACGGTTCCGAAACAGTGTAGAAGGATTGAATCAAGAGATTGAGATAATAATTAAGGAGACAGGAGACAAAGAGGAACAACTTGTTGTATGTATCTGCCGCCATGATTGCTCTATATAACTATTTTGGTTTTGCTTTGAGATCAAGTCATAAACTTTATTTTGCACTGGTTTTGAATTAATTTTTTCTGGAATTAATTTTATTTGTATCTAATTTTTCTTTAATAAGGTTAGTTGAAAAGGTTAGTTGCTCTTGGAAAGCAAAAGGAATGAAAGAGTTAAAGCTTGAATCTGAACTTTTTCTTCTAAATAAGAAATCTCAGTAAAATGGGGAAAAGCAAAACGTCTGTTTTGAGAGTTTTTGTAGTAACTCTTTCTTGCCCATGTTGAACTGTCCCCATCCTAGGTGAATCATAATTTGCCCATTTTTGATGTTCATTTTATTTTAATAATTTTAGAGGTTTTATAGGTTAGTTTAGTAATAAGGTATCAGAAATACAGACTGTGAAGATGATTAAGGAACCAAAATGTCTTGGATATGAAGGGAAGCTGGGAGAGATGGGAGTGTTCAGCCTTGAGGAGAGACAGCTCTGGGGATCTTATCAATGTGCATAAATATCTCATGTGCAGACATGGAGGGAGCTGGTCTCGTCTCAGTAGTGCCCATTGATGGGGAAAGGGGCAGTGGGCATAAATTTCAAAATGTTAGGTTTTTGGTTTGTTTTTCTTTAATGTGTGAGGGTGTGTAAAAACCCAGAGCAACTTGCCCAGAGAATTTGTGGAATCATTGTCTGTGGAGATAGTAAAAACTTGACTGTACAGAGTCCTGGACACACTGTTCTACCTGAGACTGCTTGAGCAGAGATGTTAAACTTGATAATCTCAAGAGGTTCCTTCCAACCTCAGGAATTCTGTGATGGTGTGAAATCTTAGAAACTGTTGTCCTTAGTTTCTGAACCTGACATTTTAGTTTCTTTTGGAGTTGCATGTAACAAGTAAAATTTTCTACCTCAAATGGTTTTATGAAACCCAAAAAGACCTCACCATTACTGGATTTAAAGAAATTGCTATCCAGACAAGAGCAGCTGTCTGATACCTTTAATTTTAACAGCCTCAAGATATTCCGGACGGGCACCGCGCCCCGCCTCCGCTGGTGCAGCGCAGCAGCAGCACTCGCAGCATTGATACCCAGACACCCGGGGGAGCAGACAAGGGCAGCAACAACAGCAGCCGCTCCCAGTCAGTATCTCCAACCTCATTTCTTACCATCTGTAATGAAGGCAGTGAGGAAGGTCCGTGTTCTGCAGATGATCTGCTTGGTGATTCCAGAGATAAAGGTACTGTGTCACTTTACAAGTTCAACAATGCTGAACTTATGCCATGTGCATAACTACATGGGTAAAAGAGAGGGTTTGTTCCCTGCATCCATGAGAAATGGTACAATGTGGGGTTTTTGTACGTGATCAGGTTTTTTCCAAATTGCTCCAAATACTGTGTGTGCGCACATATTAATTAAAGCTGAGAGATGTGAATGAGGAATGTGCTTCCCAGAAAGCTTTTCTTTTAAATAATAGATTTTTCAAGTATTTTAAGCAGTTGAAGAAGCAAAAATGTACAGTATCAGGTGAAACAGCACAGTAGTCCTGTTGCTTGTGTTGGTTATTTTTTATGATCTTGGCCAAAATCTGCAACCTTACAGCATTTCATACACATACCCATGAAAGTTGAACTGTTTAGAGTTTATTTAATTATTCTTTTTTTTTATCTGGAATCTTTTGAGAGATCCTGGGAGAATTTTATAATTCAACATAAACCTGTTCAGTTTTTTTAAAGAATATGGCTTCTGCCCATTTCTGTTGGGTAGATGGTGACAGTACACAACCATAGATTAAGGTTTGCAGTTAAAAATTGAAAATGTCCAGGAATGATCAGAGATTACAGAGCAGCCTGAAAATGTTATGAGGAGAAACAGAAAGAAGGAAATTAATTGAGATAAGAGAGCTTATTTGCAAATGAAGGCTTTGAAGGCAAATCAAAATGTTTTTGAATTTTGTAACATTGGTGGTGAAGTGGCTTTAAATTTGAGGGGCATTTTAAAGATGGCTCTTGTGGTTTTTTATAGTGTGTCACATTTACATAATGAGAAACTCTGTTCCTGCAGAAAATGGGAATAATTCTCCCTTGCCAAAATACGCTACCTCGCCAAAACCCAACAACAGCTACATGTTCAAGCGTGAACCTCCTGAGGGCTGTGAAAAGGTGAAAGTCTTTGAGGAAAACTTGTAAGTTGATTTTTACTACATAAGAAATAACAGCTAAGAATCAGATTAATTATTGCTTTATTGATTTTGTGTCAGATAGAAGTTATTAGTCGAGTTGCTAAAGCCATGCTAACAGCCTGATCTCTGTTTTTTGGTGTGACTTTATACTGGCATATCTGTGTGTATTTTACTGCTGGAATTTAGTGTTAAAATCTTGAGTGATGGTTTTTTAAAAACCAGCATAATTTAGGAGGAGTCTCTTACCTGGCAGACAGTGGAAGAAGAGCTCAAATAATCAGACAGGGGGAGAGGTAATAACAGGCTGTAGCATCAGCTAATGTATGTCACAGCTTGACAGTCACATCCAGTAATCTAGACTCTGAAGACCATATTCTTTTCAGCTAAATCAATGAAGCTGTGAAACTTCTAGTGACAGAGGAGTGAATTTGACCCTGAGAACTTGATGCTTTAATTATTCTGAAAAAGCCAACTTCTGTAATTTGGGAATATTCTGGGAGGTTATGCTTTATTATTATTTCAGAGGAGTTTTTATACCCTTATGTCATTTGTATGCAAGAATCTTAACCTACAGTTAAAAATTCCATCTTGTCACACAAGGAATATAGATTGGTTACAATTGGTTACAATTCTCTTATTTTATCTCAAGAATGCCATTAGCATAAATGTTAGTTAAAAAGAAAATGTGCTTGGCTGACCCGTGCAAATGGATTTTGAGAGGTATCTACAGCCTGTCCCATAGCAAAGTGGGAAAGGTTACAGTAACTGAAGTTACCTGTGTGTATTTTAGTGTGTGCAAACTATGTTGCCAACAGATAGATAGGTAGTATTCACTTGCTGCAGGAACATACTCTGCTGCAGTTTGACTCATATTTGCATTTCTTTTCGGAAGTCCTCTCTGAGTAACTGTAAGACTGTTCTGCTGTAGAGTGAAACAGGCTTCTACAGAAGTTTCTACCTAGCTATAGCAATCCTCAGACACTGCAGTCTCATGAAAAAACATCTTCTCGTGTCTATTACTTGAATTCCATGTGTACATGGAATACGTGAGTGTAACTATTTAAAGCTCTACCTTTGTTTAACATAATTTCTATTTGAAAATCCTATACAGGATTTTTATTTGGGAAGAAAATTTACAAGTGGGGTTGAATTTTCTGGACATTTGGGAGAATCAGCTAGTGTGGAAATGTATCCTACTTCATCAACAGAATTACTTTTCAGAATAAACTATCTCTACAATAATATATTGGAATATTGGCTTGCTTGGCTTAGTAAAACAAAAACAGAAGTGAACGTGGCTATTTTACAAACACAAGGAAGGGAGAGGCTATAGGCTAAAGGACAATGCTGGCAACAACAAAAAGTGAATAAAAATTTCTGGTGGCTGTTTTCAAGCAGTAAAGAGAGACTTTGGCTACTGTAAGTAGATTTTCATTGCAGTGTTAGAGCCCAGAAGGCATTCCAAAGCTATCCATGATTTCCATTCCAGCTCTCTTTTTCTTAAAGCATGTCTTGGGCTGAGTTCTGTGCTGAGATGGCAAAACTGCAAGTCAGGATCTAAATTTGTGTTCCACGCTTCCTTCCCAGGTTGTAGGTACTTGATCATGAGAACTTCATTTTACTCTCTGCTTTGAGATTTTTAGTAAGATCGGGGTCATCTTCTGCAGAGAATCAGGGCACACTCATGTGAACATGCAGAGAAGGCAAAAGTGTAGAAAAGGGGATCCCCAGATGATTATGAACCCCTTTGAGATATGCAGTATTAGGATCATTGCTATGCCAGCTTTCTTTCACAGGGCTTGCTGTATAAATAGTGTCTGTAAATGGGGCAGAATTGGTTGGGTTGTGAAAGTTTCTAGAGAACACTATTGAAAATACTTTCTCATATGTATGTGCTAGTTCATGGGTAGGGTTTGTGATCAAGCATGAAGTTGGTTGGGTTCCTTAGGTTTGGAAACAGCCTGCCTTAAGAACATGCTGTTGCCTTGCAGCACATGTAAACAAGCGGTTTGAGCCATCTTTTCATTTGCTGTGTGCTGTGAGTGTGATTAAGGCTTTATTAAGTAGCTGAAATATTTCAAATTGAAACCTCAACTTGTTTCTGATGATGTGTTCAGCAATACATCCCTGCCATTGGCAGAATTTGATTGTTCCATAAAACTATTGTGTGTATTTTATTTCTAGGCCAAAGCCATTGCATGAAATTCCAGCCTTCTATTGCCCTGACAAGAACAAAGTGAATTTCATTCCGAAAAGTGGCTCTGCCTTCTGTCTTGTCAGCATCCTCAAGCCACTTCTTCCCACACAGGATCTCACACTTAAGGGCACTACACACAGCCTGACTGTCTCCTCCAGCATGACCCCTGGTTTGTTACAGCCCATTTCTATGGCCTCCTTGACTACAAACACAGATCAAGACAGGATCTCTCGTGGAACAAGTACAGTAATACCACAGACCTCTCTGCTCCAGCAGTCAGGATGTATTGAGGAAGCTGAAGAATAATTTAGATTCTCTTGACATTTTTCTGGGCAACTACTGGGAAAAAAATGGAACCAGTTGACCGGACCTTTCTGATCACACGCACGCATTGTTTTAACCATTTGTGGCACTGCCATAATCAAACTGTTTGTATAATTGACAGTTTGGTAGCACATTGAGAAGTTTAGGGGGATGCAGCAGCTGATACGCTGTTGTACTTTCTGCTTTTGAAGACTCTGGTTCTGTTTCTCTCCTGCTTTTTTTAAACACTGGTGAAAACAAAGACTATCATAATCCTTTGCCATTTAAAGGACCAGTTGTTGTGATGGTGTGTGTCCTCTGACTTTTTTTTCCCCCATTAAAACAAGTCTCAAGACCAGCCAGCTGATCCCATTTACCATTGTAATCTGCAGAGGGAGGGGCAATCAGATGGTTTTGCAAGATGTCTTTTGTATGAAAATGTGTATTTTGTAACAAAATTTTGCCTTTTCTGGTTTGTAGCAGATGGTGTTTCCTGGTGATGATCACCCTACCTTCTTTTTTTCTTTTTTCCTTTGGTAGGGAAGATTCTTTTATTCTTGGCTGGCTTACAGCTGATGGGACCAAAGGATTGCTGAGCTATTGCGGCAGTCTCAAATTATGTGACCTTGCTGAACAGCCTCAGACCTAAACAAAGCAAGAGAAGTTAATATGTTTGAAACCTTTAAAACAGAAGAGTATGCAAAAACAGTGTTAGTATATAGTGTACATTTTTTTGATATCAAAAATTTGTGCTTCTGGTAAGTCACGTTCTTAAAACTCCTTCCTTCACAGAATTCCTGTTAGTGTTGATTTATTGGCTGGAAAATTGCATTTTAAAGCACTTGCCCTGCTATTGTTCTATTTGTCCATAGAATTTTTGTGCAGATGTAGGGAAAAAAACATATTATCCTCTTACTCGGTATTCTCTCTTCCAGAAAATACTTGGCTCTTACAGGCTTACTTAGATCCTTATGAGTCAGCCTGAATCATTAATCACTCTTGGTACAGATTTGCTCTGATGTGACTCATCACTGTATTATAGACCCTGGCCACATAATACTGAAATACCTGTGCATGGTTTCCTCCCTTTTGTCGTAGTGGTGTTTGTGTGTCCGTTGAAGGTGATGGTTTGTCAGGCATGATATCTGTTATGCAGAAGTTTACAGCAACAGATACGCTCTCTCTTTTTGACTAGCAGCTTAGGCTGGCATGTAAAACAGAGAAATTCTTTGATACTTGGTTTGTCCTGATAATGTGGCAGTTAATGGTTGCTTTGAAATTACAATAAAAGGAAAAATGGGGGTGGAGGGAAAGCAACTGCAAACAGAAACTGTTCAGGAACTTCACTGGGGTTTCTCATGTGTTCCTGGAGTGCATTACTTGGGTTTGAGTTAATACAATTATAGATATGCAGAAAACTGCAATGACCTGAATACCAGTGTCATAGTCACTTACAAAACAAGTTGATCTTGTACCTCTTTAATAGAGTTAGATTCAGTAATTTCAAAGTAAGTGTCATTTGGGCAGTCTCTGGGTCTGAATATTGGTCTGTTACACACAAGCAGGTCTCACTGGCTTGCATACACACAACTTCCATCTACATAGTTTCCATGGATCAGTTGTATTCTCAGGTCTCCTCATAATGGCAACTATTTAAAGATGATACTGGAAATATAACAGTGTTGTTCAGTGCTTAATATGATGAATTTGCTTGCAGACATTTCAGTTGAGAGAAAAACCCCCTGCATATGTGCGCAGATAATAATAATTTTGATGCATATTTGCTGTTCCTTTAAATCCTGTATTAGTAACTATGATTGCAGTGTACTTCATTCAGTAAGTGTAAATCATACTAGAATGTGCAAGTTCTCGATTTACAGTATTTTAAAAATGTTATGCAAAAAAAATCAGTAAATTAAAATTGTACCAGGCAGTATGAAAGTATTTCACCTGTTAAATTAGCAAACAAGCATAATTTGGTTTACTATCTATCTTGCCATGAAAATGGATGGGATTGTTTTGAAGTAACAGTTTTGATTTGCACTGACATTGTCAGTCACCTGGAGTTGTTGAAGAACAGCTTTAAAAATATGCGGCTTTGTGCATCAAACTCATGTAATTTCGCCAGTTGATAGTTCTTTTCTAGACTTTGTGGATATTGATTTGTTTCTTCTGAAACACTACAGAACAACTTAAAGTCTAAAATTTACTGCTTTAGATAGGTTTGTTTAAACCTGGTGTGATTGAATCCAGATCATATTCAGGCAAAGGAAGTGCTTTTAAGTCTGTTTTCTATTTCTGTAACAGTAGCATATAAAGAACTTCACTGTTGCCAAACTGCCTAGTGCTTTATTAGGAGGTCTTAACAGAATGGTTAAGAACCATTAAGAAGGGCTGAAGTTAACAAATAGCCTTTATTACAGCCTTGACACTTAACTGACTTCACCAAAATGCATTCTGATGTTTGTTTTCATCACATTGTGACTCTCCCAAACAGCTGTGGATTTTCTTACTGTAGGACTTTCTTTTGCACCTGTTGTTGTAGTACTTCAAGTATCTCTGGTAGTTTACCTTGTATGTTATTGGACAATGTACTGTACAAATTAGTGAGCTGCTCTGATAAAAACCAAATGTAAATGTGTGAAATTTTAGCTTTTTATAAAAAAACTGCATTCAGGACAACATTCAGTCTTTTTTATATGCAGGACAACTCTACTATTGCTGTGGCAGCTCAAGTTTATTATGAATCCACACTAAAGACTCAGAATTAAGAAAATATGACAGCTCATGTTCTGAGACCAGCTTTGATATGTGCAGACAAAAATTAGCCTTAAATTTTTTATGTGCTGTCTTGTGCCATAGCATAACTATTAGCTGAAGTATTTAAATTGATTTGCAAATAGCTTTGAGAGTGCACGGAGCTTTTTAAAAATTCTTTTATGTATAGAGTGGGATGTTCATTTTTGGGGGGAGCTGACCTGTGCGTTACACAAGCACAGTTTTACTGAAAGAGTTCCAAGTCTTTTGGCTTACTTAAAATCCTAACTATGCATAGACCTAGTCAGTTCCCTGATTGCCTACTTTGTAGCTTAAGAAAAAGTAAGGGTCTATTTTTATGCACAACTTGACACATTTGATATTCTTGTTTTCTTGGTGTTCTACACTTCTAGCCACACTTAAAGGCTGGTGGTTGTGTTCAATAACACTGGCAGTTGATTTTGAGATACATGAAATGCTGTTAGTGCAGTTGTAAATTCTACTTCAATCACAAGGAAGGAGTTCATTGTAATAGAGTCCATGGTGACAGTTGTGATTATTAGAATTGTTTTTTCAAAAACTCAAGGCACAGGGGAAGAGGGCTCCTTTGGTAAAGTTTGACCTGCATCAGCTATTCTTTCCTTGCTTGGTGCCATAATCCTGTAGCATTTAAGTACTTGGAAAAGTAACTTAAGTGCATATATCTTGGAAAGAAATTCTTGGTTCCGGGTACATATCCCAAGTGAGGAAAAAGGGAGTGAAAATTAAATATTGCTTACTGTGGAAGTAAATGATTGCTGTGTTTGATTTATGTAAAGCAATAGCAGCTATTATAAAGTATGTTTAGTCTCAGGGCTATTTTTTGATTTGTTCTAAAATACAATTTCCTGGAATTCAGAGTCTGAGACTGTTGAAAAACACTGAGGCTGAGCTTTTTGGGAAGAAGGAAACAAAGTCATATCCATTAACCTTTCCTCTGCCTCAAGCCAAACTTCTTGTTGTTTATTAAGAGAATTCAGTGGTACCACAGTAATTCCTTGCTGAAGTATTATCTGTTCTCTCTCCCTGCCATCTTTAAAATGCTGACTGATATCTTCACAGAAACTCAGTGCTAGTGATGTCCATATTTCCTTGCTAAATGTTTCCTTGCTGAGTACTTGACAGCTTCTCCATCAACCTGAGAGGGAAAAAGAAGGATGTATAGAAAGTCACCAGAGACTTGGAGTTACAGAGATTGTTCCTGCAGGGTGACTTCTTGGGTATCTTGATTTCCATTAGACTTACTGTGTGCATGCACACATACAAGTCTACTGCTTTTATGTATATGGTTGGGGGCAGAGCTGGTATTTTTTACAAACCTTTTATAGTTTTTTTCCTATGTACACACTTGCAAAGCTGTTCTCTTCCAGAACTAATGCACACTTACATGCATCTCCAAAGCAAAGCTGGTGTGTTGTTTTTACTTGTTCTCATGAGATTAATATAACCTGCAGAAAGGAAATAAAAGCACCCAAACACTTGAGAACATCAGGACTGTGCTTTCTCCATATAATTCCATAGATCAGGTGTGTGCCCTTCATCAGATGGCTTAGACCTGAGCCAGGTTGATGTATGGTAAACCAAAAATGTTTGCTCTTAGGAAAGGCAATAGAAGGTAAGCCCTTCATAACCTAGGGAGGTGAAAAGCGCTGGGGAACAATTGGTTTTACTGTGATCAAAGAGTTCTTTTAGAATTGTTTTTCTGAATGTGGGTATACAGAAAATCAAAGTTAGCAGTCACTGCAAGACGTACCTGTGTATTTTCTTGATGTAAGTTTGTGAGCATTCAGCATCTCTGAAAATCAGTTCTGCTCTTAGCGTTCTCTTTATGCCAAGAATGACTTAGATGTACTATTTGGAAACTGTTACTTTGCACGTCAAGTGGGGAGAGAATGTTAACTATTTACAAGTGTTCTGTAAAATTCCTGTCCTGTACCCCAGCTGAACTACAATGGTCTCTTTCTGAATGCTCCAAACATAAATGGAGTCCTGTTACTGCTTGCTTGGTTTCATTGCATGTCATCAGTGAGTACTTAAGGTATGGTCTTTGTTTAATAGTTCTTCATTGGGATTTGTATTTGACTGTGGAGACTTGTGTAGTGTTGACAGTTCTATCTGAATAGCAGAAGAGGACTTGGCCTGATAACACTGCAAATTAACATTTATTGCACAAACTTCTGGAACAACTCTCTTTGGAAAATCTACTAAGCTAAAAAAAGAAAACAAACCCCATCATCCATCCTAATGGTCAATGTACTGATAGTTAAGAGCATTGCTTGGCTTCATTCTAAATTATTTCTTATATTGAAATGTGCAATTTTTAAGGGTAGCAGTCAAGGGATGTTCAAAACTGCCATTGGATTTGCCTTTGTATGAAATTGGCTGACATGTTTTCCTCTGTTACACTGTGATAACTTGTGGAGATGTTCTTGCTTATGTTGTACTGATAGGTTTCTTGTTGCATGTAAAGCAATTTTTGTAAGCAAGAGGAATTCCAGGGATGTTCTGCAAAAAAGGGCCTAATCTGAGGTGATGTACACTGTTGTAAAACTGGAGCAGCTCAACTAATTTCAATGGAATTCTTGATTTACCCTAGTCTTTTTGCTATGTGTAGTTATGCCAGTACAATTTTGCACAATGTTATTTGAATATTACGTTCTGACTTGTGAACTGTTTCTACTGAAGACAGTGAAAGTTTTACAAACTGCAAAAGCGGAATGTTTTTGGCCTTTTTGTTTCGTTTTTGCCTAAAATAAAAAGTTGTCACTTCAAGCTATGGGCTAATCTTGGATTTATTTTTAGTGGCAAGGGGTTTTCGTGTTCGCACAGTCTGGAGATTTGCCTGAGCATTTACCCTAAGGGTAGTGGGCAACTACAAATAAAATAAGCACTTTTTAAATACTTTCGGAAAAAATTCATCAGAATGGAAATCTTTGTTTAATTCATACCCTCATTCCTCCAGTGCATCCTGGAGAACAGTCCTGAAAATTCTGCCTTTCGCTGTCTTCATCTTTGGTAAGTTTGGTCAGTTCCTGAGGACACTACAATTCCTGGATTTTGGAGATAGAAGGATTCATAATGTGTTCTCCTGGGAGTGAAGATATGAGAACAGGACTGAGGAAGAGCCCTGGATTTCTGCTGGTAGGTTCATTCTGCTGTTCAGTAGAATGCAACTGCTGAAGCCTACCTGAGGAGACGCTTAGGCTGAGTGTTGAAATAGTCTCATGTTCTACATCTGACTACTCAAAACAAGCATCTTTCTTCATGAGCAGAATTTGGAGCCAGAACTTCTTTAAACTAGAAGTGGTAAACTAGATAAATTATTAGGTTTGGGGTTTTTTGCTAGCTCTTACGTTAAATTTTGGTCTAATTTGTCTAAAAGGCTTGGAGCAATTCCCCTTTTGGAAAATCACTTAAAGCTATATTTCATTTCAGAATGGAGAGGTGGATTTCCTAGAATCTTTAAGAATTGAAGGATTACGTGTGTGTGTCCCTCAGGGCAGGGCTAGCTTGTGATTTTCCAGTGGTGCAAAAGTTTGGGTCAATAAATGTGATCAGCATCAAGTTCCCAATATTGTGTGTTTCACAGCCAGAGAGCATGGGTCAATTTGCATCCAAATAGGAAACTGTTTGGCTGAAATGTGAAAGAGTAATTCATAGCCAATGAAATCTGGAGACTTGAGATTCTTTTTTTCTCAGATTTTAGTCTTTTTTACCTGTTCAGTTGTCTGTGGATGTTTGCCTGTCTCCAGATGAACAGGATCTGATTCTTTATTAAATAGGCTGTGACCTCAATTCTCCATGAAACTATTTCTTCACCACTGATCACAAATCTAGTATTTATGGTTTTGTGCATGTAAGGATGATTTTACTGTAAATATGTCTGGTGTTCAAAATACCTTCACACCTCGCATTGCTTATAGGAAAACTGCCAGAGACATTGAGATGCTGATGAAGATCATCTGTGGAGACAAAGAGAATGGAAAGAGCATCTCTGTGGTGAGCAATGACAGTCTTCCAATTCTTGATTCACTGTTTTCATTATAAGCAGTTATGTTCCTCTGTTAAATAGCTGGTCATTTTTTTTTTCTTCAGATTGTAAGAGATAATCAGGCAGGAGACTGCTAGGAGCATTTCTCAGGTATCTCAGTTTTTTCTTGGGGTTAGATCTGACTGCATAGCAAATTACTATAGAAGTTGTAAGCCAAGGCTTTTTGTGTTTCATCATATTCACTTGCTGTCCTTTTCCTGGCTCTACACTCAGCATTTGGAAATTGTGTAAGATAGTCATCCCACCCAGACTTCAAAACTTTTGAAGTGCTGCTGTCTAACACTATTTCATCTGTATACAGCATTTACAGAAGCACTGTTCATGACCTCTCCTGGTTGAGTGCTGTGAAGTGCAGACATAAGTTAGAATAGGATGGAGGAGATAATTTAGATGAAGTTCTCCCACACTTGAAATAGGCTGGATTAATCACCACTGCACATATCCTTTTTTCAAGTCTTACTCCTGCCAAACAAGGCTGATTCATCTCCTCCTGCACTGTCTGTTTACAGAACTCTTGTTTCATGTACCCTGGGCCACAGTCCTGTAACTGATGCTTGTATTGACGTAGGAGCATGTCTGTGGTCAACAGCAATTTCACACTGTGGTGACATTGCTTGTAGTAAGGAAAGAATCAGTAGTAGATTAAAACCTCATTACTGCAAGCAAAGTGGAACACTGTTCATTAGTTCCTACACTTATGAGCATGGGGATGTAACTGCTGTGATTAAGCTGTTGATTAAGAAACTGTTTGCAGGTTGTTGTGGATGCCTTTTCCAACTACAGATGTGTAGCTGACCACTGTAAACACTAATTTCACTGTTGATGGAAATGGATGTCAGGGAGGTTTCTCTGTTTTCTCCCAGTGGGTGTCCACTGCAAGTAGCTGAACAGTGAGCACTGCCAGAATTAATCTGGCTGTGTGTGTCAGGCAGGCAGCAGGTAAGAATGTGTTCTCTTTGCCCTTCATCTTTCCAAATTTCTGAAGTTAATTACAAGTTCGGACAGAACTTGATGTACAACATCTTGTTCTGGGCAAATTAACAAAGAAGGTACATCCTAGCCTAGCCCAAATCTTTTGTGTGGGTTTTGCAAGATTTTAGTCATGTCTGAAAAATATTTTTCTATATACAGGACTCATAAAAGTGCTGCTCAGCTGCAAGATGCAGTCAGGTGCTGTGTAGAATATATGAACGACTAAGTAGAATTTGGTTCATGATTTGCAGTTTTGCAAAATTACCTATATCTGCTGTAGTGAATACAGTTAACATCACTGGGACGCCACAAACTGGGCTGAGCAGTCAGATAATTATTAGTTACTTCTCTCTTGAGATGAAGTTTTTGTTTCTATTTCCTGTTTAAATACAACAGTTTGGTCTATGGTTGTTCTGGGGTTTTTTTAAGACATTCTCAACCTTTTGTGGATTGTAGATATTTAATTCCTCATTAAGAGGTTGTTTTATAGCATGTTCCTGCAGTGCCAATGGAACAATTTCCTTTCCTCACACAGAAAATTGTCTTTTTGTGACAGCTTTTGATTCAAGTTGTAAGCAATGTCTTCAGCCCATAAAGTTATCTTCAGGTTTCAGGGAGATGTTTGCTAAGTTTGTTAAGCTAAAAATTTCTTACAATAGAACTGCAGGGAGCTGTCCTTGCTCCAGGAGTAGGATGGATGGCAGCATTCTCCTGCAGGTGTGTGACAGCTGCCATCCTAAATCACCCATAGCCATCCACACCATGGCAAACCCATGGGAAGCAGCAGGTCCCTGAGCTCAGGAGTCAGAGGTTGATTCTGGTCTTACTCTGCAATCTCTGGATAACATCAAATGCAGCCACTTAAAAGCATACTCGTACAGATGTGTGTTCAGTTGCATTGTTTGTTTAAAGCTGTATTGCCTACATATCTGTTCTTTTGTTCCATAGCACCTCCAGGGGTTCCAGAAATCTCCTTTTAGAGCCACGGCCCCGGTCAAAACAGCTTTTGAAAACCACTGCTGTGCAGTCAGAAATGACAGGATCAGAGACTGCATAAACTAAAAAAAAAGTCTTCAAACTCTGTCCTACAGTGTAATTCTCCATGGTCTTGGCCTTACTGGAACCCACAGAGGGCTGATGCTGGTTTTGGTGCTGCAAGACGTTAATTGCCAGTTAAGGCAGAGGCATTTTGTGGGCAAATTCATAAAAGGGCTACATCCTGGCCTAGTGTGGATGGGTGTTTCATGTGTTTCTTTGGCAATATCAGGATTTCAAACGTGCCTCATTTTTGGCATACCGCATCTGTATTCTAACTGCAGGAGAAACAATGCAGAACCTGTGCTCAGTCTCACCTTTGTTGCCAAAGAAGTTCCTGTGAAATTGCAGACAGCAGAACAATTCCAAAGCTTTCAAAGTGCTCAGAGAAGTTGTGGATGCCCCATCCCTGGAAGTCAGATCGGACAGGGCTTTGAGCAGCCTTGTTTCATGATAGGTGTCCTTGCCCTCTGCAGGGGGGGTTGGAACAAGATGATCTTTAAGGTCCCTTCCAACCAAAGCTGTTACATGATTCTATGAAAAACCAAAATTCATGGCTTTTTCAGGGCTGGGAAATTATACCATCATCACATCCACTTTTGTGTCCCAAATACAGTTTTGCTGTCTCAGGTGTGAGTCGTAAGTGTGTGATTTCCTTGAAGATAGAACAATTAAAAAGAATCCTTTGTATGCCCTGGAGTATTTTCCTGGAACTTCTATTTGCCTGGTAACCCCAGGGATTTTATTTTTAGAAGGCCGTGGGATAAAAAATAATTAGCTAGATCTAGTTCCCCCCCTTTTTATCCTCTGTGATGCATCACAAATCAAATCTTATCTGCATTGAACCATACCAGCTTAATAGGCTTTCAAACAGCTCCAAAATGTCCCAAACCCAAGATGTTAGAGACCGATTTTTCTCTTAAAACTCATAGTAGGATCCTTTAGTGCTGTTCTTCTTGGAACTTAAATGTTCACCATCACACCAGATGAAGGTATGTGTCTGTAGCAGGATGTTAAACCCTTCTGTCATAGTAAAAGGAAATGAGTCTGTTTTAAAGACCACTGTAATAAAATACTGTTGATTTCTGCCCATAGGATAACTATCTAAACATTAAGCAGTTCACTGAATATCCAGTGGCATCTGGATTTGAAAGAAGATCCAGATCTGCAAAAATACTGAACTATGTTGATAGTTATGATTATTCTAGACAGCTTTTAAAAAGATAATATAATGTTTGTTGTTAAATACAATAAGACCTCTGTAAATAATAAAATATTTAAATTTACCTCAGGATATATCTGTAGACAAACAAAAAGTAACTGAAGTATGCTCTTGTCTCAACAAACTAGAAGTGCTGGCCTAACTTGAATTGATTGGTCCATGCAATGAAGTGGTAGACTGAGCTACTTCACACACTGGATGCAACTCCAAGAATGTTTCAGATCACCTAGAATCGGGATCATAATAAAGTACAAACTTGCTGTTTCTTACAAAAAGTATTTCATAATCCAATAGTATGCAATCTGCTTGAACGTTTTCTCCATCCCTCAGCCTGAGTTCCATTACATGAGACTGGATACAGCCAGTGTCAAATGCTGTTTGACAGGAGTGTTTATGTTACTTTTTTCCCCTTCTCTTACTGGCACGTTTTCTGGCAGTAGTGGGACTTAAGTATACAAAGTAAAGAACAAATTCTCTCCCTGAGCCAAGAGTGTGGTACTGCTGGCTAACATTGTAGTGTAGTGCTTGCACTGGGAAGTGCCAAATGTGGTTGAGCCCTCAAAGAGAGAAAAATGAATTTGTGGGAGCCCAAAAGATCTGTAGAACAAGAGGTCATATGTTGATTCATTTTTCCATTGCGAATTCAGATGTTATCACTTTTGCTAAAAACTTTTTAGGAAGGCATTGGATGTCAACTACAAGATTAAGATGCTGTAAAATACTGCTATTAGATTCAGTACAAGGCACAGGCTACCCTGTGGTGACTCAGTTATTATAAATGAGTACTTATTCCAGTTGTTTGAATTTTGTCTTCTCTTTGAGCAGCTTAAGGAAATCATGCTCCAGTAGATATTATTAACTGCATCAGCTGTTATCCCTTTCTGATTTTATTGTAGTGCTGAACACGACATATTTTACATTATAAAACATGCTTTACAAGACCTATGATTATTGCAAGAATTAGAAATGGTGGTTCTTACTTTTTTTTTGGCTGGAGTACTGATACAGATTTGAGGAACACTAGAACTGTATTTATTGCATACAAGACAATTGCACCTACATTTTAATTTTTTTTTCTTACTGGATTTACTGGAAAGTCTACAATAATTCAGTTTAATCTACTCAGTCCAAGCCTATTTCTGATTCTTATTTTCTTAGTCTAGCAAAAGCAGCTCAGCTGAGTATTTTAAAATGTATGTTTGAAGAGTGTGCATTATGAAATTCTAAACCAAATACTTAATGTATTTTCACTTTGCTGGCTGATCTTTTCAATGCTGAATGAATCAGGACTTAGTAAGGGGTCCAGATTCCCAGAATATTAACCTGATATATTGAGAATTGACTAATTATATTATTTCAATTTTCTGGTTGCCAAAACACAACAGAATTTTACTTCCTTGAGTTTTCTAGTTGTCTTCTCTCCTGCAAAACTTAGCAATGTGTAAAGTAGGACAGTGGGATGTAATGTCTTTATGTGTAAACTTATTCAGAAAACTCTATCATAACCTACTTTCAAGATGAAAAATTAATTTCTATAAGTAGTGAAGTTTTCATTTGGTTGCTGCTAGATTTCAGTTGGCATTTCTTAAATGAGTGCATGTTCTCATTTGAAAGTCCAGGGTCTGCAGAAATTTTTTCATGCTATGGAGTAACTGATTCTGCAGGTGGCACAGAAGTCTGTTGGCCACTATAAGAGGGCAGAGCAAACCTTTTCCTCTCTGTAGATGTGTTGGGACTTCTGAAGCTGTAGCTGTATTGATTCATCCTAACATTGCATGTGGCTAATGTATTAATTAGCCAGCTGTTCCTCTCTTTTGCAGATTATCATGCACGTGCCTCTGACTGGGAAGCATTTGAAGATATGTAGTACTGTCTTAGGCTGGGTGACTCCTGGTCTCTCAGGCTGAAACACTCCCTTCTCCTTTTCCTCTTGCAGCACTTTATGTGGGAAATATTAATGTTGTTGTTATCATGTTTCAATACAGAATGGATGGGTTTTTCAAACCATCTCAGCTAGAGGAGAGGAGTGATGGTTCATGTAGAATCACAGAATAAGCTGAGTTGGAAGGGACCACAGGGGACACTGAGTCCCACTCCTGGCCCTGCACAGCACCATCCCCAGGAGTCCCACCATGTGCCTGAGAACATTGTCCAAATGCTTCCTGAACTCTGTCAGGCTTAGTGCTGTGACCACTTCCCTGGAGAGCTTGTTCCAGTGCCCAGCCACCCTCTAGGTGAAGAACCTTTTTCTAATATCCAACCTAAACCTTCCCTGACCCAACTTCAGGCCATCTGCTCAGGTCCTGTCACTGGTCACCAGAAAGAAGAGATCAGTGCCTGCCCCTCCTTTTCTCTTCACAAGGAAGTTGTGACTGCAGTGAGGTCTCTCCTCAGCCTCCTCTTCTCCAGCTGAGCACACCAAGTGACCCCAGACCAGTGATGCTTCTGCAGGTACTTCTAGGTGCTGCCTAGATGAGCCCTAGGGTATGTATTTAGGCTGATCTTATGGAAAAGCTGTTCCACCTACCCTCTCTTCTGAAGAGTAACTGTAAGAAATGTTAAAAGTAGTTTTCAGTACAGGTGTTGTAGGCAATTTTTCTTGGGGATTTTTTGTTTGTTTGGTTGGGTTTTTTTAACCATTTTCTGTGCTTAAATCTGAGAATCATCAGGCTTGCTTATCTGCACATTGTTTCTTCACAGACTTCTGTATTCTGAACTTCTGGAATAACTTCTAAAATAAAAGTAGGCCTGAGATTTTCAGCTCTTAGTCAGTTTTTTCAATACTGCCAAAAGGGCTGAAAATTAAAGCCAGGAGGACAGAAGAAATTCTCAAATATGTAGGCATGGGTGGGTCAGATCCATCATAACTTGTTATATAATTATATAAAAGTTAGATGACAAAGTATTTGGAGTAGTATTGTTAAGGTTACATCATTCTTGCAAAAGTTGGGGGTTGTATTTCAGAAAGTTCCTTTAAAAAGGATAAAGAGACATTTGAGTCTCCATTGTTTGTAATATCCTCTTTCAGCATGAAAATATTTTCCGTTCCCATCAATTTTGTCTTTTTTTTTAATTTGGCAAACATGAATATTTTTCCTGAACTGTGAGTAGAATGAAAAAACGTTATTTTTGTTGGCTTGCAGGCATTGTAACTTCCCCTCCAATAAGACTGGCAGATTTATTTTTAGCATTCTTGTCCCAATACATCTTACACAGTTATTTAGTGAAAGTAGATTAGACAAGCCTAAAGAATAGGTTTAGTTTAGGCCTTGCTTGCAAGATTTGAGGGTGAGCTGTATGTGACAGAGAATGGTTTCTTTCTGTCTGTGAATATGCAGAAAGTTTTACTCCGTGGTTACACAGCTATCTCCTCAGTGCTCTTGGCTGTCTCCATCTCCCTCTCATCCAGCTCCAAAGGGACAACTTCTGACATTCCAAACTGCTGAGCAGCTTTCCAACAGCTGCTATTGAAATCTGAATAAAAACAGAACTGTTTTCTTTGCCTTCCTCCCAAATGAGGATCAGGTGAAAATGGAGCCAATTTCTCGTGTATGCGAACTCTACCCCAGCGCTGCGCTGCCAGTGCTGGGGTGGTCACCTCTGCTGTGCTTCAAAGACAGACTGAGAGTTGGGGTTGCCCTTAGAGAGGACAAACAGTGAGTTCTAAGGGCTGGAAATGTGAGCCCTGTGTACAAAGGGACCTGCTTGGCACGGTGGGTGAGCTGGCCCAAGATTCATGACCCCATTACCATGGTCCTGGACCTTTAAACTCTAACATTCAATCTGCAGGAAAACTATCTTAGGTGTTTCAAGGGTTTAATAATCTAAGTGTTCACTTTCCTGTTCCTGGTAATTCAGTTAGCCGGGAAAAATATTAGACACATTGTAAAATGTGTGTTTAGAACATGAAAAAGAAATAACATGAAAGATTGCAAGTTGAAGGTTAGAAATCAGTCTTTTTTTAGTTGAGGGCTTTTTTGCAAGAATTCTGGGAAGCAGCTATTTCCTTTCTAATGAAACATGTACAGAATGTTTATGTTCTTCTAGAGTGTAGTTTATTTTTTGTGCTTGTTGCTTACTGATATTTCTGGAAATGTCATCTTTCTCCTCTCCACATTTTTTACTGGGGTTGCTTAAGGGAGACTTCTGTAATGGCTAGGAAAAAATCTTTCTTGAGAAAGAAAGAACACAATGACCTCTTGTTCCATCTCTCTGATTTATTGATCCTTTCAGTGCACGATGTGTAATAATCAAGTTCTCTCAAGTTTCTGCTTGTAAAAATAGTTTCAATAATGTGTTTAGAAACTGTTACAGAAATTCTGGTTATACTTCCCAACACTGGGACTGTTTCTATTTCCTCAGGAAGATGATGGTATGCCAATATTTTGGTCACACAAGAAGATTCCATTTGCTAAGTTACGATGCTGTACAGTCATGTACTAATTTCATTGGATTTCTAAATTCCATAAAAATACTTTTATAGATGGAATTTTAATAAACAATATAGCCAGAGAGATTTAAAAGAGAAAAAAGTGAGGGTGAAGGAGAATAAATGTTCTGGATTTCTGTATACATTGACAACCGTGGGGAATGACCTTGAGTATGCTGAATTTATGGGTCTCCTTTTCTGAAACTTTGTATCTATAAGAAAGCCTCTCTTAGTATGAAAGAAATTTGCCTCCTTGCAACAGTATGATACAGATGGGAGTCCACAGGTGTTGAAGGCCTTTGGACATGAGCTGAACTAGTTTACAGAGTCACAGGTGAAGAATTCATTGAACTAGTTTAAAGCTGGCTGCTATTTGCATTTTAACTGTCTGGTTCTACAGTATGTGGATCTCAAACAGTTGGCTTCCTATTCAATTAACTTAAAAAAAAAAAGCTTCATCCCGAGCTTGAAAAATACAATCTAATACAATCTAATCTTATAGCCTTCATAAAGCTTCAAGTATTCAAAAATTGAAAAACTCACTACTGAGCATGCAGCTTTCATGTCCAGGTACTTGTGCAGATAATCTTTGGATAGAAGGGAAATTGGAATATTCAGGGGTGAATGAGTGAGCACAGAAACACAGAAATGATTTGCTTGGAGGAAGACAAGGAATTAGCGCTTAGCCTTTCCCTGTGTTACTTCCCAGAAGGCTCTGCAGAATTATTATTTTTTCTTTTTTTTTCTTTTTTTTTTCTAGTTTAAATTTTTTTTAAATACTAAAGTTACATTTGCTCTCTTTCATTGAAAAGGATGAGTAAACTCTGCAGGACTGCAGTTCAGGAGAGGTCATTCCTGCAGGCAGGTGGAAAAAGGCATCAGGTCCATATCTGCCATGGGCAGCTGCACACTCAGATCATGGGGATTTGGCAAGGGCAGGTGAGCAGGAGGGGTCTGGATAGAGCAGATAAACTGGCAGGAGATGTGACAACAGGTACAGTGACTGCCTTAAAGCAGCTTCACCTTCCAGCCTGCACCCCTTCAGCTTCTCAAACTCAGGTTGGGTAACCCTTCCTTCCATCTGCATCTATACCTGTGGAAGTTGGAACATGCAAAGGCAAAAGAAGATCAGTCTGACTCTTACTGTACAGGATACCACCTGCAACAGTTTCTGATTAGAGAATCTGTGACTTTAAAACAGCTGAGAATACGTCTCAGTCCTACAGATTTCTATTGTTATGAGATTTTTGTGAGCTTATATGATGTAATTGTGTCTATTCCACAGACATTGACCATCTGTTGGAGAAAAATGTCTAAATACTGGATAGTAATTATAACCTCTTCACTTCCTAAAAGTGAAAACTGAGGAGTCAAGGTAATCTTTTACAGTAACTTAGCGGTAGATGTGCAGTTTTGGCTTAGATCCATTCTATTTTGCAGAATCTTAACTGAGGGGATTGAGAGACATGAACCATGCTATGCAAGCAAAGCCAGTTTATTGCACTCATCACCAGTATTTATAGTTTTTTAAGTTCTGTACAAAATTTTCCACTCAGACCCCTTTGCCCCTGTTCCCGTGGCAACACAATCTTTTCAGTTACCAAGTCCCTGTTACATCTTCCACACTTAACTGTGCACTTTTTATACTTTTAGTTCTGAAAATGCAGCGTTAATGTATTTTTTAATGAAATCACAAACCTAATCTCTGTGGTCAGTCCCAAGCAGTGACTCCCTCAGGAGACCATAAATGTTTTAATGTACCCTGATGTTATATACTATATAAATATATATCTAGAGAGAGATAGGTATTCTATATCCCTAATGTTACATATTCAGTACTTATTTAAATAACAAGAGTGCTAAAAAGAAGGAGAAAAGAAAGAATAACCTGAAACTAGGAGAAGCTTTTTCATGTATATTGTACCATAAAGTCCCCATCAGTGTTCTACTACTCAGTACTAGATATATGTACAGGCCATTTGAATGCAAGAACATTTAAAAATAACACTTTTTAGAAGGAAATTGTTGATTTATTATTTTGTGGACATAATCAGTTCAACTGTTAATTATATAAGCATACAAATGAGCAGTATAAATATAAAACTAGAAAATTAAAAATATAGAAGCATTCTTTCATCTCATAGCAATCAAGCTTCCCAGAAATGGAACTTAACTACTGACAAGTGCTGAGTGCTACTTGTAGACAGTTTAGGTAAATACTGCCTGCTGCCATGGCCCTGCTGTCACAAGGGAATTAGAAATGTGTGTAGGAAGAGAAATAGGGTGACATGGCATTGGGAGCCCAGAGTATCTGCTATATTGGAGTGTTAGCCTAAAGGTCTCTTTAGAAAGAGGAAGATTTTACCTTCTTGGTCTCGATGCTCCTGTGAGGAATAAGAAACTAGATACTTTGCTTATAAAACAGGGAGTGGATAGCAAAATAAGGAGAATAAATGGCAAGAAGATACTGCTGCAGAGGGAAATGAAAAAAATTTGTTTCTCTCCAACTTTTTTAAAATAGTAGTGCTACAAACTGTTGTATCAAAATTATAATAAATAAATACAGAAAGATGGTAGGAAATGGCAAAAGCTATACTTGAGCTAGCTAAGCAAAATTATTACCTTCAAATATGGCAGCCATGGTATAAGAGATAACAATTCAGACATCCCAAAAGTGAAAATATTTTTCAGTTGCTGCATTACACTGCAGCAGGCTGAGAAAGTACTAGAAATAGAGATTTCTTTCATTAAGACAGACTTCTCTGGTATGTAGCATAATATTATTATTCTCAACGTTGATCTGGTCAGATTTGTCTCATAATCCTCTGTTTACATGTAGCAAGCAATACCTACAGATACTGCAGAGAAATAGAGTGGTGCGTGGTGGGATGGTGCACAGCTTGGAAGCTGCTCTCCTGGCAAAAACCATGGCTGCTTTTTAACAGGACCATTTGGACTTGCATTTATATCACAGCAGCCTAGAGACTGGAAAGCTGAAATAGAGAAACTACTGTAGTCTCCTCATCTTCGGTGAGTTCATGCCAGATTCTGTGGCGCCAGTACCACACTAAACAGCTGTTGTTTTGATTCCTCTGTTTAAATAGATTGGATTAAAAGGGGAGAAAAACCATCATCTCCTCCCCCTCACCATTCTGTCCAAAGCTTGGTTACTATGAAGACAAACCTTATTTATTTCCTGTCAGAAAAGGCGTCACTGACATGGAGTATTTGATTTTTTGGAGACTGGTTTTCTGACTCAATTTTCAGCTACGTTAAGATATAAGATCTAATTATTGTAAATTGCATGCAGGTAGGCTGCATGTAAGCTCCTCTGTAAATCTGTATTAATGCCACTGATTTGGGTAGGCTTCACTGTATTAACTGACCTGCTCTGGAATTAGAGCAGGTTAACTGAAATAATGATCTGTTAAAATTTGTGCGGTTTAGATCTAGAGAACGCTTTGTTTCGTATTGTAGCTGCAGGAGATAAGTACTGTTTTCTGAGAAGCAACAGAATATCCATTGAAGGTCTCTGTATACTCTTAAACCTAAAGGCAAAACATTATGATTGTTAAGTCCATTATTCTTTCATAAACTATGCTTATATCAAGAGGACCATTTGCATGTTGATGTAAGATGGAAACAAGATCTTTTGTGTAACATCAAAAGTATTCTTGATTTCTACTCCAAGTATTAAAACCCTACTGCCAGTGAATTCTAACACCTCATGCTATGCTCAGAATCCACCAAAATAATAAACTACCAATCTGAAACCTGAGAGATAAGATCTCTCCAGTGGAACTCAGGGAAATTCTGTCAAATTTTGACCTTTTTTTTTTTTTTTTTAAGATAAAATTCTTGCAAATTTGCACAAATCTTTGCATGCTTGGGCTAAAGTTTATGCAACACCTGAGAGGAAAACAATGGGAGAGAGATGGAATTTTGTGCACTTTAAATTAGAAAATGAATTAGTGCCTTTTAACAGGGGGCATTAGAAAACAAATTTCTTGTGAATCCCAAGAATCATAGTATGAACAACACTTCCCACTAATGCACACCCATGCCACACCTTTCAGATTTTGGTTCAGTCTGTGTTTTGAGCAGATGGCTCTGGGTGTCCACATCCACTGTTCAGTCAACAGTGTGCCTAAGGCTTGGAATGACACAAATAAGGAATTTATGTCACCTGGTAGCCTTCAATGCTGCAAGTATTTCAGAAAAGGAGAGTGTAGCTTATTAGTTGTAGTGATCCTCCTGCTCCCCAACAAGTCCACATGACAAAGAATTCTCAGCCTGGCTGCCAGACTCTGTGGTAACACTTTGGTTACTGCAGCAAACTCAAACCTGCTAAGCTGTTCCACCACATGTGTGTGCAGGGATGTGAGCACAGAAATGGTGGTGACATCACTGAGAGGGGGAAATAGCTTGTCTTCCTCTCTGGTACTGAACAGCTTCAGAAAACAATAATGTCATTCTAACACTTGATACCATTTCTTGGGCTTTTCAAATGATACAGGCAACTGAGTGTGCCCTGTTAAAAGTAACTAGTACTTGTTATTGGCTGGGAGAATGAGGCATTTTCATGTGTTCATATTCTATCAATTCATACTGACTCTCCTCATGGTCCATAAGTTTATCACTAATTTGGCATCCAGCTCTGCATCAGATGTTACCACAGTCATCTTCATTCTTTGGTGAATGTTTCAATTTCCAGTATTTGTTCTGTGCTTTGTCAGCTGGTTTTTTTGATCTGTCTTGGGAGCAGAAATCCGTGAGAGACTTGTGGTTTGTGCATGTGTGTTTAACAGACTTGAATAGTTTTCAAGAAGTGGGATAGAGAAAGAGTAAAAGGAGAGGAATGAATTCACTGAGCATTTCCTGAAGGCTCTCTTCCAGGGGATTTCAGCTGTCTTTCACATGCAGTTTAGAACAGCTGTGGTCTGACTGAAGATCAGTACTTCCTTATCCTTTTTTTATAGACCATAGACAGTAGGAAGTGTGATGGGGGGACTCTTTTGGATAAGCAGTATTGGGATGTTTTGCTATAACTGCTTTATCATGTTTCTCCATACAGCTTTTTGTGAATTCTGGTTTGCATTGAGGTAATTTCAAACATTTAAAGAAATTTTTTAGCTTAAATTATACATTACAGACTGAAAGTGTAAGTACTAATCACAGATCATTTATTTCAATGTTTATTTAGTTCTACAGTGGTTTTCTACCAAGATCCCCTGTTGGTCACTGGCTGCTAGCTGTCCAATGGAATAGATTGCAAAGACATGGAAAAATCAACATTTTCAAGTTTCAAGTATGAATATCGAAATTGCTACAGAAATTCACAATTTTTTGGTTTGAGTTACGTTTTCAGCATTCCCTACAGTACATGTCTTGATTTGGATGGCTTGATAGACTCATCCAGACTGAGCAGCTGTCTTTCCTAGACCAGACTTAGCCAGCTTCTCACTGGCAGCTGAAAAGGCACTTATTTTATGCAATCTACAAGACAATTTAAATTGGGTTTCATGACAACTCATTTCAACCCAAGTTTTGCCTGTAATTTGAGATCTCTGCCAATGAGCTTACATCAAACAAAGTTGGTGATTCAAACTTGACTGGACTTTTTTTGGCATATAAATTGCAATGTAAGCCACTCCAATTTGTCATTAGCCAATGAAGAATCTGTGGAGGTCACTGTAGCCTTGTGCTTCTCCAATTCAGGCTGAGTGTTAATCCACAAACTGCATTTACCCCTGGACTGGGGTGTGTCAGGGCCAGCTTGGCAGCCCCGTTCTGACAGAGTAGAAATCTGAAGTGGGTACCACATTAGTGGTACTGCAACACAAGTACTGTGGTACAAGGCTGGCATTCTTATAATCTACAACCCTAATTTATGAGCTACTGAAATATGGAATGTTTCATCTCCCAGTAAATCTGTCAAGTTCCTGTCTATCATGCTATTTACACTGCACACATACCAAGTCTTCATCCTAGAAAGAAGCCTGGGTTCTTAAGGACCAAATCATAAGAACTGCCAACAGCCAGACTGAGAGGAGAGCTGAAACCTCATTTTGATCTGAAATAACACACTAAACTAATGAACTGTTGATAAAAGCTTTATTTTTTTTTTCCAACATAAGGCAGGTAAACTCAAAAAATAATTTAGTGAGTAGTTTTTCTGTAAGTATCACCAGTTTACTTCTTATTAAAAGGGCTATACAAACAGTAATGTAAAAGATCTTATTTCAAAGCCATCAAAAAGGGAGGAAATTACCTGTTTCACATGACTCCCATTTGGGCTTTGCTATTTTTCTAGGACAAAGATGGATATAAGTTACCAATACAAAACTGGGAACAGCTCTCTGAGCAACAAACTCCTCCTTTCTTCAGAAGTTGATTGTGCAGAGATGCTAACAGAGAGCAATTACTGCAATTTTTTTTTTTTTTTTAAGAGTGTCTTCTGGCTGTTGACCTTCATGCCCCAACATCAGAGGCTGTAGCTGGGTATCTGTAGCAATACAGTTTGTTGTCTGCTCCTCCACTCAGTAACAACTGATGAGAGAATGAAACTGTGATTAATAACAGAACTAAGCAAAATAAGTACACAGAAGTTAAAAAAATCAATTTTTCTTTCCTTTATAAAATATAGTAGTGAATAATGAACTGTTAATGCATGAGTAAAACCCGGAACTGTTCTTGTCTCTCCTTGTTTGGAATATCACTATAATGCTCAGTTAAAGCCAGAGCTTCTGCTCCCACCCTTCCCCTCTGCAGAGTGTGGGGACATGCTGCAGTGTGTGACACCACCACCCAGACATCAAACACAGCACAACTACAACTGCCTGTTCTCTTCTAGCTTTAAGCATAAGGAAGTAACAGCCCATGACTGCTTTTAGCTCTCTTCTTAAACACTGTGCATATAAATCAAGTAATTTGCTCTTCAGATTCTTACCCCTGCTTCTGTCCAGTCCACACACAAAACCTTGTCTTCATGAGCAGCCAAGTCATACAGAGGAGCTTTGCAACTAGTGAAAAACAGGTTTGAAGTTATGTGAGCAATCATAGACAACAACTGGTCCCAGGGAGAAATGCTATCCCAACGCTATCAAACAGATGTGACCAAGCAGTTAGAAACACTTGGAGAGAGTACAGACACCGACCATCTGTGATGCTTCCTCTGCTTTCCCCAGAGTCAATCACATTTAGTATTATCCTCTCCTACATCCCTAAAGAGAAAAGCAGCAACATTTTTCATCTGCTTGCAAAAACTTTGAGACTGAAATTCAATTAGTTGTTAGGAAGAATTTATTGTAGCTTCCATGTGTAGATCCTGCTCAACAGCATATGTTTTCCAGCCCTGCGGTAGACTACAAGTATTTTTATCCCTTTTATAATATGGTTGACTTCCAAAATCTAGAGAGTTTTCACAAATGCCACAGGTGTTTCCACTGAATGTCTCTGACTGATTTTGCTATTTCATGAGGGGTAGCTCACCCTGTAAGCTTACATGCCTTTGAACAGCAATAAACACAGGTTTATTTTACCTCCTTGTGTCCCAAAGCTTCACAATGTTGTCCAGAGAACCAGAGATCAGCTGATGTTCGTGGGTAGGTGACCACTTCACAGATGTTACCCAGCCTGTGTGGGAAGTCAGAGACAGGAGAACCAAGGAGCCATCTGAATAGAAAGAGGAAAAAACACAGACATCAGCAGATGAAAAAAATTGTTTTTATTAGCAACATGTAATATCCTAGTGAACTTTGGATTAGACTTACAGAAGCTAAACAAGTAAATGTTATTTACTGTTTGTGACCTTCCAGTACCAGAGCAGAGCCCACAAAAAGAGATGTGTTCAAGGCCAGGCTGAGTGGGGCTCTGAGCAATCTGCTCAGGTAGAAGGAATCCCTGCCCAGGGCAGGAGGGCTGGAACTAGATGATCTTTAAGGTCCCTTCCAACCCAGACCATTCTATGAAATGTGTCTATGAGGATAAATCTGATAGGCTCAGTCATAGTATCTGTAATTCCATCTGTTTATGGAATATGGTACCATGTCCAAGTGACTATTGTTTCACTTGAATGATTATCAGACCAGCTCAGTCTGAACCTTGCTAAAAAAAATCCATTCTGCAACTGCACTGTTGAACATTCATTAGTAAGTTAAAACAAAAAACCAAAAAACTTCTAAATTATTAGGTAAGACATTAAAACAAGTCTTGCACCAGAATACAGAAAATAGATGTAAGCTTTGTATTTAATAAAAGCCCCCAATGGCTGGTTTCAAGCAGAAAAGTTTGTGAGATGTCTCTTGACAGGACAAAGTTCTGATTTTGAAGAACACCTTAGAGACCATGCATGTTTAAGCCCACCTTTGCTGCGAGGATCCCACAGTCTGATATGTCTGTCAGTGCTCCCTGATGCGAGACGTCGACACAGGGGTGAGTAGGAGACAGAATTAAACACTTTGTTTCCGGTCTGTCAGTAAAGAAGATAATAACTGTAAGACAGGAGCTACCATTTTATACAGCTTTTTCTTTTTCTCTGAGCTGGACTTCAGCTGAACCTACAGCCAGAGTATAATGATCTCACCAAAGTTGATTTGAGGTCTCCAGTCTCTGCATCCCAAAGTTTAATAGTGTGGTCCCATGATGCGCTGCAAACTTCTTCAGCATCTAACCACAGCACAGAGGAGATAGCTTCTGTGTGGCCAGAGAGGGTTGCCAGGGGAGTCTAGAATTTAATGGGGACAGATTTGAGTAAGTTATCAAAAAAATCTATTATTTCAACAAATAAAAATGTCTGATTATCCTGAGACATACCAGCAAAAGTTTTCAAGTCACCTTTAGCAAAGAGGAATTATTTGTTGTGGCTACACTTCTAAAGAAAAATCCTGGACAAACCCAGAGCTCATTTTACCCTTGTTAGTCCCAGCTGTTCAGTTTTCTGCTTTTTCCGTGGTCTGTTAGCTGCTTCTTCCATTTCATCCTCTTCATCTGTAGGTACTGGGACAGAAGACAGGCAGACTTGAGTTACAGATTTTTGAATTCCATCTCCATGTAAGTAATGAAGCAAATCCCCATATGTATGGTGCCTACAACCATCATGAAGGTGATAACAAGATCTGAAACTGTGTAATTAAGCAAACCAGTAACTCAGCATAGTGATGTATAACCCTAAAAACTTACATCTTACCTGCAGACCAGATCTTTAGCATCTTATCCCAGGATCCACTGCAGAACTGTATGGACAGAAACATTTTGTTAAATGTTGATCCAGATAGACCTTGGAAGAGACCTGCTTGAAAAACTAACCAATAGGTTATAATACACAAACAACAGTGCTGGGCTCCTAAAATCTCCCCCAAAATGTTTGGCATACACCAAATTATTCCTTTTACTTCCTTTGTAGGAAAAAAATATCTACAGAATACCTATTTCCTTCAGCACCAAAAAGTTTGACTTTAACCTGGCTAATACTGAGTCAAGCTGGGAGCAATGAGTCCACCTTTGGTGGGAGTGCTCATAACTGTTAGGTCAAATCTGAAAATAGTTCATTATAGCATACAATTCTCATGCATTTCAAGTAAAATACACTCCAAGACTTAACTTGTTTTCTAAACTAAATGACTTTGTGATTCTATGGCTTAGCACACTCCTAATTCTCAATAACCACCACTTATAACAAGACTGGAAAATTATCACTGTTTCACAAAATCACTATAATGAATGCCAATGCAAGGACAAAACCAGGATTTTTGAGGTACAGGCTGCTAAATCCCAAAACACAAAGGTTTCTTTCCAGAAGTCACTCACTTTGGTTCTTGTACAATCAACAGCCACAGACTCAACACTGCCAGCGTGTCCCCTGCAGCAGTGAAGGGCTTTCACTTTGTTTTTCTCCACGTTCCACTCCCAGAGAAGGACAGTTTGGTCCATGGAAGCACTGAGTAACAGGCATGATAAACTATCTGAGGAAGAAAAAAGTTACGCTCACACCCAACTCAGCTTTCCAAAGTCTTTATAAATAATTATTCTAATCCTAGAAGAAATAGCAGATAGACAGAAACTTATATGTGTTTCAGTTTACATCATGTTACCCTGCAAGTACAATTAGTATTACTACATGTACCAGTATTTGCTAATGGAGACTGCAAGATGGATAGACAACAATCATCTTAAAGTTACTATATTTATTATTGTCAAAGGACTATTTTATGCACACCATGACTTAATTTCTTACATCACTGACAGAGATGGAAATAATTACATTTAGATAATTAAATAGTCATAGCTATGGAATGCTAATATTTCTCCCCCAGTTAATCAAACTACTACTATTCCCCTGCTATATATACTGACCTTGCTTCACCCACGCCACATCCTTCACTACTTCTGTGTGCCCAGCTATGGTCACGATGGATTTTCCTTCCACAGACCAGATCCGAGCAGTCTGATCGTAGCAGCCAGTTAATATCCTACAGGGTACAGCATTGGAAACATCATTGTCTTTAAGACCAACAAATGTTTTTATTAAATAAAGCTTCAACCAGAATCTTGGAAAACTATTAGCACAGTAACTGCTTTAAAGTAAACAGTTTGACAGAGGAAAAAAATCTTTTTGCTACAGAGCAAAGCTTCATTAAAGCTTTGCAACTGGAAGGCCAAGAGTACAGGCTAGAAAGACAAGCAGTGAGAGTACTGTATGTTCTGCTTGGTGGGACTTAAGATCCCTTATATCATTTACATAACTGAAAACTTAATTTGTTAGTTTTAGTATGTTGCCAGAGGTTCTCAAAGCATTTTCAAATCTCTACTTAATATATGAACATTACCTAGTTGATTAGAAATTGAATATGAAAATACAGTAGAAAAAGGCAATTATGCCTCTTTGGCTTTTTTTCAGGAAAATCTCTGCAGAAAGGAATGCTATTCTATTTGTTGCTAACAAGTGTCACGTTGGAAGTCAAGGGTTTAAGCCAAAAAGAGTAATGAGGAAAACTTGTTTTCCTTTAAGAAAAAGGATACTAAATAGCATTTGTTTTGTTTATTTGTATAAGCAGTATCTCAAGTTCAGTGTGTCTAGCTGTTTTCTATGTGTTAAAGTCACAGTCATGTGACAGTGTAACCAGTGGAACTGCTTACAAAAGCAAGTAGCTGACAGACTTGACAGGCTAAAAAAAAAAAAGAAAAAGAAAAAGAAAGCTAAGAGGGAAAAACCCACCCAAGGGATTATTAGAAGAGAAAATACCACTGTATTTGATACCATGGAGGAACATGAATAAGCAAGACAAAACTTAGAACTGGCTTAATGTGGTACCATTCTTCAGTGGCTTGAACAGAACTGATCCAGTCATCATGGAAGATGCATTCTTCTGGCTGAGGGGCCATGTATTTCTCCACATACTCTATTTCCACCACTTCTTCCTGAGCTCACAGACAAAGTACTTATTTAGTGATGTAGCATGGTTTTGGTTTTTTAAATCGCTAACAGTAAAATTTAACTGTAGTATGGCACAAATATAGAAGTCTATTGAGCAAAGGTCTTGGTATCCAAGTCCTTCACCACATCAGTAGAACAAAAGTATTTAGGAAAAAAGTGTGAATTACATTGCTTTCCATATTTTTATCAAATTACTATTAATATCAAGCTGGAAGCAAAAGCAAGTGATTTCAGTCTTATATTCCTCTTCTTTTATATTTACTAATACAAAACCAGTTTCTAAAACACTGCAACATTTTTAAGGTAATATTAAACATCTCGATTATCCCCCACCATAAGAGACAGAAATGTATTCATGATGAACTGAATAAGAGAAGAATTTCCCCTCTGAACTGTACACAGACAACAGATTGGATAACATTCCTTGCACTGCTCTGTCTGTACTCTCTAACCACTAACCACTGCAGTTCATAATGGATTTAAAAATATGGGGAATTCTCCTGGGAAGGTCAGAAAAGAAGTGAAACTGAGCAAGGAAATCTACCTAGCCGACAGTGTAATATCTAAATCAGATGTAAACTGGCTAAGTCTGTTCTACTGTCCAAGAAGGGGAGACATTGAGTATGACTTACTGTGGAAATATTTTCCATTTCCATGTGTGTGACCAGTGGCAATCGCAAGAACTGGCCATTGATAAGGAAGTCAAATTCCACATACTTGTGATCCGCTGAAACAAATTGGGAAAAATCAATGTTCAGGTGTCACTGTTTATTTGATACCATCAAGAATGGCATCATTTTGTGACTGGTTCAGGAAAATGGAGCCAGGAAGAGTTTAAAAAAGACCCAAACATAAACAACCCCCCAAAACCAAATCAAAACCCCAAAACAAATGACAAGAACAAAAACCCCAACCAATTAGTTTCTTCTCCCAGTTTTAAGTGGGCAGCCCATTACTTCCACTGGATTATTTAAGAGAAATATTGAAGTTCCAAAAGTTGTTTGCCTCTTACTGTGTTTTCTCTGTAGCTATGAGTAATCAAACCCCATCAGTGCTTCCTGACCGTTCTGTATGGATCTTGCCACTTGTTACCACCAGCTAGAGCCCTGTAACCAGCAGTTAGGAAAATCCCAAGAAGTTTTGGTTCATATTTCTCCCCTTGTAATGGCGTAAGTGGCAAAGGTTCTGCATTTCGGCAGAAGCACTGCACCGTGCACCAGTTTTCTGTTCAAGATTGTTTGCAATGTCATGGACCAAAAGCAACTTGCAAAAGGTTTGAGAAGCAGGGTATAATAACACTGGCCCAGTTTCTTACAGAAAATGAGATTTGGACAAGTGTCTTTCCCCAGGTCAGCTTTCAATTTCAGCACCGACAGAATAGCTAAGGTTATCTTAAAGGCTGTTATAAAAACCAGACCTCTGGTTTCGTCAATTCGTGTGCCAGGTTTTGCGCAGCACCTCCATTCCCATCAGCTGCGGCAGCCTGGCCTGTGGCGCCGGGCACACGCAGCATTCCAGCCCCTGGTCCATTTCTCCTGGGAATGCCCGGCAGCGCCGGTACCCGCAGCGTTTCAGATCAAGTGCCAGGAGTGCCTCACTGTGGGCAGCCAGGCCAAAGCAGCGGGGCAGGACCGGCTCGGGGCTGTCGCCGCCCCCGCCGAGGGCCTGCGGCTGCCGCCCGGCAGTGACAGCCCGCGCGGGGCCGGGCCCGGCCTGGGGACACGAGGGATGCCGGGCTCCGAGGGATGCCGGGCTCCGAGGGGCCGCCCCCCGCGGGACCTACCGTGCGCTGCCGCCAGCAGCTTGTTGATGAGGTGGCTGAGGTCGGTGGTCTCGGAGGTCGCGGGCACCGAGAAGGGCACATCTTCCACGGCGAACCTGCGGGCACAGCGCTCCGTTACCGCCTCTGCGTCACCCGCTCCCGAACCCACCCCCGGCCCGGGAGGGGAGGCCGCTCACCTGCGGTTCTCGGTGCGGAACCG
>VWZP01004815.1:359823-535488 GCA_013396995.1 Dicaeum eximium | reverse complement strand
CGTTTTTGACAGTCCTTGGTGGCCTCTGGGGAACAGCTGGGGTTTCCCTCAGTGGTGACTCGGTTTTGGTGACTCCGCTTGTTTGAACGGGCGGGTTTTGGATGTTTGCTGTTTCGTGAGACTCTGAAATCTCATCTATTTCTTAAACGTACTTCAAAGACCTAACGTTGTTTGTTAGCGAAATTAACGCAGGTGCGTTTTCCAGTTATTGGTGTTGTCTACAAAAAACTGACTTGAGAGGTCTTTTAAGTGTGAGTCCCCAGAACTACTCTGTGTTCTTAACAGGATCTGCCTCCTCTTCCATGATAGAGATAATGCTAAATCTCAGACATGGTACAAGTTGACGAAGCTAACTGTAACTCCTTTACTGGGGAGTATCACTATGCCCTAATTTCCTCCCTGATACGTTTTACTCTAATTCATGCCCTTGTGAATTTGTGCCACTGTGAATGGTTGTAGAGAAATGCCCTCAGAGGCAGCTTTTTCAGACAAGTGTGTTTTGATTGCTGTAAGCTATGCAGTTATCCAAAGTCTTCTTATAAAATCTCTGCAACATTTTGCAGAAAACCCAAGAGATTGATGGTGAAGCATTGAACTGTGTGTATTTTCTGTTAAGTATAACCAGCACCCTGCATACAGTGCTCATGATGGTTAACACGTTTGCCTGTGCTGGCAGTTTGTGTGGCTGCTTGCTGTCTTTGTAGAGTTGAACCAAGGACAACAATGGCCATAGATTTCCCTTTATTTGAGAAAAGTGCTTCCCAAATGGAACCAGGGTGAAGGGAATAGACCTGTGCCATTAAAATACACTAACCCATGTGTTGGAAGTGGCCCTGGAGTGCTGGACTTGGGAAGCAGCCTGTAAAGTGGTGGGCGTGGAGTTGAGTTAAGGCTAAAGCTGAGGCACAGAGAACTGCCTGTGTGCTTTGAGGATGCAGCTCTTATTCCCACTATACACTAACATTAAACTTCCACATTTCTCCTTCAGATGACTGTTAAATGTGTGATATAGTGGTGTTACAGTGGGAATTTTTGTGGTGCTCACCTAATGTTTATGAAGAAATACTTACGTGTTATTTACACATTCATGACAAAATATCCGTATACAAATGTATTTGCGTATACATAAATATACAGGATTTAACTCTCCTGTTTGGGGAATTGGTCAGCAATATTTATATGACTATAAGATTTATTAAGTGGATGTACTTGTACACCTCTGTAGAAGCATATTTCTTTAAGACAAAAAACCAATAATTGTTTGTAGTTGCACACAAGCGCTTAGGTTAATGAGACCTGGGTGGTTAAACCATGAACTTGATTTTCCAAGTTGTTGGGAAGGATGATGAAGGAAGGCCTTGCAGAGATGGTTTATTGGTGAAAGATTTTAAGAATGAAGAAATAGAGCTGAAAGCAAAACTTGAGCTATAGAATGTGAAGCAGGAAGACAGTGATTAGGTTATCTGAAGGCCAAACCCCTGATGACAAAAACAATACAGCTCCCCAGACAAAGAGATAAGGGGTTGGGCCCGGCCAGGTGATAGGAAAAAAAGGTGGGTTTGCCAAGGTTTTAGTATGCTAATGTAATAGTTCCCATAGGCTGCATGTAGATTTTGTAGGTTTTTGTACCCTGTACCGGTTGGTTGTTGTTAACCTGAGTATTCAGCATAGAAGGGGATAAATGGGATTGCAAGAGGAAGTTCGCTCTCTCTTGGACCACGCTTCAGCAGGAGCTGGTCAGGCTGGCTGTCCCCACGAACAATAAACCACGTGTCCAAAGAGCATCCCTGTCTCCGGAAGTCTCTCGCCGCACCCCAGATAGCAGGCAGGACTTTTCTAATACCAAGTGATGTGTGTGCCAGTGGTTTGCCTGGGTTACAACAGTGATGAGACTAAATCATGGGGCAAAATTGTACCACGGGGATTATTTTAAATACAAATATAAAACTTCAAGTATTTCTGGGCTGCTTATGAAAGGAAGCTGGATAAATACCAATGTGTATTTACCCTACTGCTGGATTTTTTTCCCTGAGCTTTGTTACTAACTATTGTTAGATACAGGATGTTGGGCTGCCTGGGTCATTGCTCTGTCCCCATAGAGCTGTCCTTGTGTTCTGTTGTTGGGTTCCAGTATGCTCAGAGTACGTGTTATCACTATCTCTGGAACAAACTCAGTTTATCTCAGAGAACTAAATGTGCTGCTTTTGCAAAACTGCTGTCTCTTCTTAACATCTTTGAACTGAGAGGAAATGGTTGAGGGATGATGAAATCTAGTTTTATGGGGTTTTTTTTTTCATTTGCTGTGAAAATGCTTCAGACATAGTAACTGAAACATCTTATAATTGTTCTCATATCCAAAGCTCAAAAATATTTGGTAAACATGAGGTAACTTCATTTGGAACTTGGTCTGGAGTGTCATCACTTCAAAATTGAATGGAAAAATAAATCTGCTTTAGATTAAAGTATTAATATATTGAGCATATGAGCAGCTTAACTTCTCAATGTTGTTTGTATCAGCAGGATGCTTTATTCAGCTTCAAAAGCCAAGAAGATGTGGATTTACTTTGCTTGTGTCCTTTATACCTTTGCAAAGCAGAATAAATATGTGCTTTAAGAGTTGTACAGTTCTTTTGAAGTTACTCTCTAGCTTGTTACAGTCTCCTTACAAAAGCTGTAAACTGTTGAAATACCACAGCCAGGAAGGCCCATCTTGAGGAATTTACTTGCGTGGTGTGGGAAAGAAGATACAGCTGGTAGGAGTCATGTGCTAATATAATGCAGCCTGTCTTTAATATAAATACTGAAGGGAAAAATTGTGACCACCTTTCCCCCTCCTTCACCCCAAACTACAGGAGTTAAGCTTTCTTCTATTCAGTTGGGTATGTTGTGTGTGTAGTCTTATGTATGTATTGTTAGGTAGGGGCCAAGTTAATTGTCATTTTGTCCTGTCGCTTGTGGATGTTTGGGATTGGTCACTGCTTTAAAGGGTGTGCTGTGTGCATGAGAGCATTATCCTGTGGCTGTGGCAATTCACTGTCCAATATTACCTGTCTGTTTGTAATGAGCAACTGAGTATCTTGAAGCTTTCTCTGGGATAGGAGGTACATCTCTGAAGTGCTGGGAGCTCCGTCTTTTTGTCTTTCACCATGTGATTAATGCCAAATTTTGTTTTACATATCTGGTGGTTTTTTCTGTTCAAAGCATGCCATTGTAGACTAACAATAGTAATTTTTAAAATTTATATTCTGTCTTATAAGCCTAAAACAAATTGATTTACTTCAAGATGTCTGCATGACAGAGTTGCATAAGGCAAATTCTGTCTGGTGATTATGGAAGAAGGTGACTAATGTATTTATAAAGCACTGCTGGCATGTGCTTAAATATCAAGTGTTCTCTAGATGTGTGTGGTTGTTAGTTCAGTGCTTTTGGACATGTTCAGATGAAAATTGTGGGAGGGTGTATGTGTGTTTATATCTGTGTATGCAATGACAAATCAAGCAAATTGTCTCATATAAAAGGCTAAGCTGTACTGCTGGAGCAACACATTGAAATTTTTCTGCTGTGAGCCATAATGTGATAAAGAGGCAAGGATTTCTTGAGAACTTTGCTGGTATCTTGCAACAGCATTAGAACTTGTAACACTAAATTTGTGAGACCTAGAGACAACACCTGCGGCAATCTCCTGGCAGAAGGCTAAAATGAACTTTTATAACCTTTTCAGGTCACCTTGTAATGGAAGAAAGTGGAGCTGACTATGATATTGCAATGGAAGGATCTAACCATTTGTTCATAGGCAGCTGTAAGGGTACAGGAGAGGCAGGAACAAATGATCAGGTTTTTCAGGTGAGCTATGAATGCTTTGTCCTTGTAGATGCTTCCTTTACATACACTCTGATGAGTTTAAAATATGCTATTTCATCAATGCAGGGTTTTTTTCTTGCCTTTAGAGTTATACATTGTGTCTTTTAAGAATGTGCATCCTTCCCTTGGATTCCTGTGCCATTCAGTTTTGAACTGATGAATATCCAGATGTCATGACATCCTTCAGTAATTATGTCCTGCTACAGTACTGAAGAAATGCATGTTTTATTTTGTTAGCCCTTTAAAAAAGAATACTTTATGACATGTGTTGGAGTAGGAGAGGTTCAGAACAGGTGAAAATGAGGTGGCATTGCTTAGTGACCAAATGTGACAAGTAAATAGTCCAGGGACACAGGACACCTGTGGATGTATTGAGGAAGAGGAGTCCTTCATGTATTTTTTATCAGATATTGCCAGATCTTTTTACCTGGGGAGATTTCTGTGCCTGAATGCTCTTCTGCAGAATGTTTTTCTAACATAAAATGTCATTCAGGTAGTGATTTACTTGTGTGCTTATGGTCTCTGCACAGTGTCTTTAACACAACAGGTGCCATTTGTTTGTTGCTGCTTTTCTGGTCTAGTTCACTGTAGACAGTTTCAGCACAGAAGATTTATACCTGCAGAATTTTTGATGAGGTTATTTAGATCAAATCTGACTTTATATAAAATTTAGAAATATTTTTCCTCATTCTTTGACTCGCAGTGTATTAATTTTTGTCACAGAAACGTCAGAGTTGTTTGTGCAGTTGCTGCAAGAGATACAACTAATTGCAGCCCTTTGCATTGGCCAAATGGCACCTTGACATGTTACTGTACACAAGGCCTGCCTATTTTTCCATTATTTTTACGTGCTTAATGTTTGTGTTGTCAGAGTTTCAACAAGACAAGTATTTGTGCCTATGCTCTTAAATTTAATGAAAATGGCATGTACTCTAAGACTTCAGTTCTGCAAACTTGATGAAGATACACTCTATTTTTTAAAATATTTTTAAAATCTGATTCTTGGCCTTATGCTGTACAATTCTTGGCCTTGAATTGGAGGTTGTGTTTCTTCTTTGGTAAAGAATTTTAAAAATGTGTAGAGATTTTTTTTCTTCATAGCTAAATGCATGTATGGAATGACCAAGTGGAATAGTATCTAGGATTTCTTCTGAAGTCAAATCAAGTTGAATATTTTATAGTTTTGGTATAAGTCTTCTCAGTTTCTGGGCAGACTTGAGATGTTTTAAAGTGATAAGTGGTTTTGGGGAGCAGATTTTGAGCTAAAGGGATTTTCTTTTGCCTTAGTAGAGAGACTTCATTCTAGGAAGCAGGAATAGGAATACTTTTTCCGCATGGAAATAGAAAACAAAAGTAGAACTGCTAGTGTTAGTCTCTTGGTCCAGAAGGACAAGAGCTCCTCTGAGTATACAATATAGCACACTGGTTTTAAATGTTCTTTTCTCTCTTTTTTATTTTTCTTTTTTTTTTTGTTTCCTTCGTAGAAGTTGCTACTCCAAGTACATTTTACTGTTTTTCCTCTGTGAAAGCAACTAACGTGCATGGATTCCAGGGATCTATTGTTTGGCCAGAGCGACTCTCCCCCAGCCCTGCCCATCACAGCCCCCCTCTCGGGCAGTCCTCCAGCGTCGGCTGTGCCGGCGCGGCCGCCGCAGCCACGGTCCCACTCTGCGGAGGAATTGCACCTGGCAGAGCAGCCCAGGCAGCCCCTGTGTGAGCTGCAGCCCCTGGGGGGGCCCAGTGCACCCATGGTGAGTGTGTCTGCACACAGGCTTGGGATGTGTTCACAGATGGGGGAGCTCTTTGAAGAACTCTCTTAGGTGGTGGTTTGTTGTAGCAACAGCTGATTCAGACTTTATCTCTAGCAACAAGGTGGAACTTTTCAGTGGTACAGTTCATGCTCCAGTTGTCCTTCTTCAGGTAGGCAAATCCTGTCTGCAGCCATTACTAATTTTATTAAACAACAGCTGATGTCTTTTGTCAGTATTGAGCATGGATGCTGTAGTCTGATAAGATCTTGTATTTCTTCTGCTGCTGCTTTCTCTATATTCCCTGGATAAATCTCTCTCTGTTTTTTGGGGGGATCAGAACATTAGCAGTAAGCTAAGTCATAAATCTCACCTTTCCCCTAGCCCTCAATTAATTTTCTTAAAATGCTGCTTTTTAATTTGTAACATCTATTTGTAAAAAAGGTAACTCTCTTACCCAGAGTTCATTGTAATTATGTCCTATGTAAATATACCATAAGGAGTTGTTCAAGTTTTTCAGAATCCCAGGTGATTTAATTTGTATTGTTTTTTTAAGCACTGGAGCTTTTCTTCTCTCTGCTTTTGCATGAAATGCTGCCCATAGAAGTCAGTTTCTTAGAAGTAAAGGTCACAATTTTTATGTTACTGTTAGTTCTGCTAGTCCATGAATGGAGTTACAGTGAATCCAACTATGAATGGCTTTCCAGTGTTTGATAGTTTTAATAATAGAGTTGTCAGTTTCAAATAAATTTGTCATTCATTGTAGAATCAGGTAAAAGTAGTGGGTTTGGATTTTTTTCTTTCCTTAAGTAAAAGCCTACTTTAAAAGGGGAAAGTACTTTTTAAGAAATGGACAATAAAGAGACAGTTTTCTTAATATGTAAAGCCAACTATATATACAGGCTCTAATTCTAAGCAAAATATTTCCTGTTCTGGTAATAATCAAACCGAGACCTGCTGCATGATCACCATACAAACTAGAGCCATTCATGCTTCTGTGTGACTGCCTTACAGATGATTGTTGCCAGCCAGTCAGAAAATGGACAGGTGCTGCATGTTATTCCTTCTGCCCAGCCAGCAGTGACCCAAGTGATTTTTCCTCCAGGTCAGCTTCTGGATGTGACCAGCACACAGGGTGAGTTTAACCTGTGGGACTTGAGGGTTTGTGCTCCTATGTCTAAGCTCATCCTCCATGATCTTTTTTAAGCACCTTCTTTCCTTTCCTTAGTTATAAGACAAAATACGCACTGAACTGCTCTCTGATTGTGAATCTGGCACCTCACACACCACGTTTGAAAGCCTTATGAAAGCTTATGAGAGCTGTTATGCCCCCTTTCTGAAGGGGTATTATGTTATGTTATGGGTAGATTGACATACAAAGCACAGAGTTGTTTCTTGACTTGCCTTTAATAAAGATATTTGTGCCATCAGCTTCAAATTTTCAATATTTGTTTACGTCATTGTGAATGAAGTAGTTCATTCCTGTAGGGCAGACAGGCCAGAAGAACATTAAATCTTCTGTTCCAGAGATCACTGGTAATGATGCATCTTCTGTGAAGCCAGGAGTGAGTCATTTAGGTAGAAATTCAGTTCCCAGTCAAGGAAAAGAAGATGTAACTTTCCATTCACTGGAATGTTAGTTGTCACATTTGAAGCATGTGCTGAGATAGACAGCTAGAAGTGCAAATTTTACAGTTTTCTCTAGAAAATGGCCATACTGAAATCTGAAAACGTTGATTATTTATCTGCAATCCTTGCTGGATGGCAAAACGCTGCGTACTAGTTTGCTTTCACAGAGAGAGACTGAGAATGATGTGGTCACATTTTGTTGAACTCTCAAATGTTTTTTAAACTTTTTTCATTCTCTCTATAAAATTCTCAATACTTGAGCACTGGTTAAGTTCCTGTGGAATGATAGCTCAGAGTAAGAATGAGTCTTGGTGCTGGGTGGATAGAAAAAAGATTCAAGTAATGATCTAGCCCTTTTCACTTAGGGTTGCAATATGGTTTACTGACTTTGCATTGAAAGACTTGTTCCTACCCCAATGCTTAACCTTCCCTCCCTCTCCAGCTCTTGCAGAGGTAAAACTGGGTTTTGTTACATTACTTTAAAGCCGACTGGGAGCCTTTAGTTACAAAATAATTGCTGCTATTCTTTGTAAGCACTAAGTTGAATATTAAATAGTGGTTTTGCATTTCCATTTTTCATTCAACATGAGGCACGGTGTCACAGTATTTGAATACCCGTTCTACAGCAGTGCTACAGGTGTCATTTGTGGGGGTTTTCTCATTTGTTTTGTTTTTTTCTAGAGATTTAATGTGTAAAAGACTTTGTAGTGATTTGACCTTTAAAAGGAAGTTGGGGAGACTTGTCAGCAGTTTACTGTAGAGGTGAAAGAGAAAGGAGAATGGCCTGTCAGCTCCTGAGTTTCACTTGTCTGCATTACATGGTGGTAATACAAGGAATGGTACAGACTTCAGAGTAGCCTGTAGAGTCTTAAGGCACATCTCTGTAGGAGGCACCAGTGCTTTGAGCCAGAGTGGTGTTAATCCCTGAGTGCACACTTATGAATCTTCTTATGGAGCTTTGTGTGGATCCATTTCTGTACCGTGTCAATAACTTACCACTCTCTCTGGATGAGAGAAAGAGGCTTTCATAACTGAAGGGCAAAAATCCCTCATCTAAAGAGACCTCGTGTGTTTATGTTGAGACCAAAATATTGAACGTCTGCTTTCACAGTTTTCCATTATGTTTTTGTTTAACTGTGCACACAGGCTTCAATCTAAGTGCAATTTTTGGCTTGTGGATTGCTCCCTATTACCAAGAAAGGCTAAAACATTTGTTCTAACAGCATGTCAGATTCAATTACAAGAGGCCTGTTTTTCTTATTTAAGTGTTCTTTTCTAAGTACAAAGCAGTATCATTACCTCATTTTTTCTTGTTTTAAAAGTAATCGGTATGTGACTTGCAGATGAACAAAACACTTGTGCAATCCTATATGGATTCCTGGAAGTAGAGTAATTTGCAATTTGTTCTGATTTTTTGCCTTGTTGTGGAAGGATTTATAAGCAATAGCACAATTACCAAAGTCCTTAAATATAAGCAGCCTTATCAAGTGTATTTTCATGTTTGTGCCAGGAGTTTCAGCACTGATTCACAGCTATTAGACTACTTTATCATCTGTAAAACTTCTTTCCTATGTCAAAAGGCTCACTTTAACAGCACACAAAGTTTAATCATTGCTTGTTTTCCCCCATTCTACATTCAGTTATTAACCAAGAAGCTGTTTTTTGTTTTTGTTTTTTTTTGTAAAGATATTTCAGAAGAGAAGTGTGATGATGGGAACTTGCAGACTGTGGTGGTGGCTTCTATAGCAGACAGTGCAAGCAGTTACATTCTACATCCACAGGCATCTCTCACCATATCAAAGAAAACAACCACCAGGTAGGTCAGGGGTTAAAGGGATGAACAATCACTTTGATTGTTCTGTTAGTACTGCTTTTTTTTCTTGCAGTTTGTTTTTGCAATGGTTATCACAAAATTACCATGGAAAAGAGGTTAGGAACCCACAGTGTTCTGAATGTTTGGAGGACTTGAATGTAGAAACTAGTGGGGTTTTTAAATACTTTTATTCACTGTAAATTATTTTAACAATGAAATAGAATATGGAAATGAACCACAGGTTTTTAAGGCATGTTGATACAATATCCATGGTTTGATCATATGCTCTAGGGTTGTACATAATACACTGATTTGATCTTACCCCTAGTTTAGACTAAGTTGCTGCTTTTCTGAATGTCTGTATAGACTTTTTTTTTTTTTTCAGGGTAGTGGAAGATTCTTTCCCCATCCCTCTTCAGCCATTGCCACTGAATACGCCTGCATGGGCACGCCGACTCAGGAACTGTGAGGTGGGCCACAAAGAACTGTGATTTAATGTTTTACCATCTAGCTCTGGGATAGTGTTACTGTTCCTTAAAAGGAATAGTTCAGAGCTGTAGAAGTGTTCAGGCTTCTTGGTATATAGCACTCATACTGCTAGCACAGTTAAACACAGTTAAATAAAATGCTGTGAAGTCCCTCTCTGTTTTGGGAATTTTAGAATAACTGATCATCAACTGCTCCTGAATTAAAAGAAGTGCTGCTGAAAACCTGATGCCTTGTAGTGCTGGGAAGAGCCATTGTGTACCATGTTAAAGCTTGCTGTTCCATGACAGTGCAAACTTTGCTGGCTTCTGCAACTGTTCATGTGGTTTGTGTTATCACATAGAAATCAAAATCCATGTGATTGGCCAGTGTCAAGTCTGAGACTTAATGCACCCTATATCAATATTTCACTAAGGATTCCTATTTTAGATATTCTTGCCGATTTTTATTTTTTGTCCCAGCAAGTTAGGTTACTTGTGCTTGTTTCCTCTTCTGTTAAAAAATGCTCCATCTTCATGTTCTGTGATGGCTTTTGACCTAAACAGAACTCTTCTTTTTTTGCATATTGTTAGATGTTTGCAGAACTGTCCTGATGACTAGGATGCTATCAGCAGCTAGAATGCATCATAAGGCCCTTAACAGGAAGGGAGGGGAGATGGGAAGTTTCTTGAGAGATCAGCTACCCCTTCCTCCTGCTGCTAGACTCTACCTGACAGATGTTTATTTTACTCTCTTAATACTTTTTAAAAAGAAAGTAGTTGCTTAATCTCTTTAGATATCTCTACCATTTCTTTTTTTTTTTTTCTATTGGCTTGGCCGCTGATAACTAGAAGTTGCAGTTTGAGGGACCTAGAAATTTAATTTCTTTCTGTATCTGCTTAGAAACAATTTTAAAATTAAATATATTCATCTATTCCTTTTGTGTTATGCTATTTATTTAATATAGGTGGTACCATCCCCTCTTAGATCCACATAAATGTTAAGAAGTCAGAAAATGAATAGCATGAATTCTTCCATGATGGAGATGCCATTTTTATAGAATCACTTGCTTAATTCAGTGCACACACAGCCCTCAGTGTCTGGCCTTGCACCAGCACTGTGCTGGCATGGTTCATTCACAAGATCTCCATTGGTTCATTGTTGACTTTAGGTCTTGCTAACCACAGACATTCTGTTTTTCTTAGATGAGTGTGAGGCAGGTTTTAAGCAGTTGTTGCTAAGGTATCTGTGGGATAATCTCAAAGAGACATTGTTGCTCTTTAGCTGTCAGTATCATTTAAACATCTGGCTGTTCTCCACTGAAGGTATCAAAACAAATCTATCCGACCTTAGTCCTCATTCACCATGTGTTTGTCCCACAGATGCACTTTAAGACTGAGCTGGCAAACTGTTCTGGCTGTTACAGCTGGTTGGCCAGCCTGACCCTGAGCTGCATATGAACAGAAGCAAGTGTTGCAATCTGAGTTTGGATGAAAAGTTCTTCTCTGTCCCAGTAATTTTGTTGCTTGCTGACTGGTCTTTGCAGACCAGCACTGAACCAACTGTGATGGCACTGAGCAGCTGGATAACTGCTTTGAGTCAAGTTAGTTGCAGTTTTTGTGGAGTTGCCTAGACGTTAGCAGAGTTCATTGAAACCATCATGAGTTTGCACATGGCAAATCTGGTATAGTACGTTTCTGTGTAATGCTGAGAATCACGAGTGCCTCGAAGGTTAGGAAGAATGCTGTGTGAGACATTCAGTTCAAAGTTAGAGCACTAAGTAGGTGAGACAGTTCCTGGTGGTATGGGCAGGTGCATTCTGCTCCAGCTCGGTGCAGTGCGTGTGTTGCAGTAGATGCAGATACAATTATATAGAGACTCAGATTCTCTGTGGCAGTCAAGTGAAAAACTTCATCTAATACTAATTTGTCTAGTCAGTGATCGCAGCTGAAGTGTGTGTTGGGGGTAAACCACAGGAGTGACATTCTCTGGAAATCAGAGTTGGCAGTGTCTGTAACCTTTTCAGGGGTTCTTGGTGTTCTTAGGGTCTTGGATGGCTGACAAACTCCTGACCTCAGTGAGGACTGCTCTTCTGTAAGATCCTATGATAAATCTCTTTATGAGGATACTACTGTGGGGATAAAAAACATGGAGTGCCAAAAATCTGGGCCTATGTTCTCACCTGCCCGAGTCCCTGACTGCTTTTGTTTTCTTGTGTAGTTCAGCAGTCAGATGGGTGAATAATCCTATTATTTCCCATGCTTTCCATGCAGAGAATTGGGGACTCGTACCGTGGCTATTGTGTGAGCGAGACAGAGTTAGAGAGCGTTCTCACGCTACACAAGCAGCAGACACAGAGTGTGTGGGGGACGCGCCAGTCTCCAAGCCCAGCCAAACCTGCCACACGGTTGATGTGGAAATCTCAGTATGTCCCATATGATGGGATCCCCTTTGTCAATGCAGGTAACTAACTTTTATTTTAATAACTACTTCCAAAATTTCACCATCAGCTCCCAACTGGCCATAAACCAGAATCTTTGTGTTGTTCCTTAGTTTTAATAAGGTCAAGGCACAAACATAAAAAAAGGAGCAGCTTGCACACTGCTGTGAGAGCCTGAAGGAGCTTGTCTCCTTTTGTATGTTTTGCTATAATTATTTCCTTTTGTCCTTTAGAGATTAGCTAAGTACCATTTGATGGGGGTTCTTGTGATGAGGTTTTTAGGGGGAAGTCCCATCTGCTCCATTAGGACGTGAAAGTTCTTGTAAGGGTAAGAGCTTGTTCCATTATTCTTGCCTAACTTGAAGATCTCTAGAAGAGTTTGTTCCACAGGAGTCAATAAACTATTTAAATTGCAAACATTAAAGTAATAAATAAATAAATTCAAAACACCAAACAAGCAAGACAAACATCAACAGACCTCAGCAGAGAGACTTTTGGCTTTTGGGGTTTTTTTTGAAAGGTTCATGCAGACTTCACAGCTTGGTGATTACATATTTAGCTCACGTAGTACATATGTGAAATTACCAAGAGTTTAATTTGGATATAAAATGAATGGGCTTTAATTGCTACATAGATAAAATGAGTGACAGGAATGTAGGTTATGTTTGGGGTTTTTTCTTCTTTTTTTCCCTGAAAGTTACTGAAAAGGGGAAATGTTAGCACCAGTTTGAAAGCTTCAGCCATAAACTGTGAGAGAAAAGAAAACTAACAATGAAATCAAAGCAACTTACCCTTTTTTCCCCCAACATCCATATGAGACATCTTCAGTTTCATCTAGATCATTTGGTATCTTATGGAAACACATTATGTTGCTGTTAGAATACTTCAGAAGTTTCTGGGTGTATCACTTGTGGCATAGGCAGCTCCTTGCCTGCATTCTTGAGTGCATGAACTATAAAAGATAACTAAACGTGATGTGGAAGAAATTTGGAAGATGTTCCTTTCTTGACCACTTTAATGCTTTGCTTGTCAATCCCTTTTGTTAGAGGTCTGACTGGAAGAAGTCACTTAATTTGAGTTTAGAGCAAAGCAATATTTGTTTGAGTCTGTCTGGTTTTGTGTGGCTGTGCTGAAACTGTTATTTAGCAGTTAAGATTTCTTAACTGCAAGGCTGAGCTTTTATGGGACAGCATGATCTGAAGTGTTGATTTAGGCCAAGAGGCTGGAAATGGCTGCTGACCTTGTCTCGTGGTTTGACCCCAGCTGGAAATCACCACAGAGCTGCTCGGTCATTCCCCCAGTGGGATGGGGAGAGAATCGGAAAGGTAAAAGTGAGAAAACTCGTGGGCTGAGATAGGGACTGTTTAAAAGGTAAAGGAAAATATACACACACAAGCAAAGCAAAGTAAGGAATTCATTCACAACTTCCCATGCCCAGGAGAGCAGGACACCATCATTTGTAACAGTTACTTGGGAAGACAAGCACTCTAACTTTGAATGTCCCCCCCTTCCTCCTGCTTCCCTTGGCTCTATATGCTGCACATGGTGCCACGTGACATGGAATATGACTTTGGTCATTTTGCGTCAGCTGTCCCAGCTGCGTTCCCTTCCAGTTCTTGTGTCCCTCAGCCTCCTCATTGGTGGGGTGGGGTGAGAGGCAGAAAAGGCCTTGACTCTGTGTAAGCCCCTCTCTGCAGTAACTAAACATCCCTGTGTTATCAGCACTGTTTCCAGCACAAATCCAAAACACAGCCTCACAATGGCTACTATGAAGGAAGTTAACTCTATTCCAGCCAAAACCATCACATTTGATTTCAGCTGGGGATTTTCTCTGTTGTTTTGGGGGTTCTGCTTTTTATGTTTATTACTAGTATTGTGCTCCTTTGGTAGCTTGCAAGACTTCTCATCTTGTGAAGTATTGGTGCTCACCAGGGCAAAGTCCAATATTTTGCCTTCACATATATTGAGGAGTGCTGTGAGGTGTAATAAGTTTGAGAAATGGTTTAAAGTGCTCTATGTTCTTACATGCTGGGAGAGAATCATATGCATTGTATTTGCTTGCTATACCTGAGGGTCCTGCCTTCTGAAGAGTCTGATGGCAAACAGAAATGACTGCTTCAGAACTCTCATCTCTTCTGTACTGTAATGAATTGATTGCTTGAACAGAGTGCATTACTTTCTGTGTCCAGGAAGCAGAGCCATTGTAATGGAGTGCCAATATGGGCCAAGGAGGAAAGGATTTCAGCCCAAAAAAGCTGGTGAGCAGGAAAGCACCTCTGGCCAGCTGTACAAAGCCACTTGTCCAGCAAGGTAAGAATTATCTATAAAGCTTTAAGAGTGACTGAGCATCCTAAGAAAGCATTCCTTCTGCGAGCCATGACAGAGTTTGGGGTTGTAGCTCATACTCACTGCAGCTCTTACCTTTATCTCCTTGATAACTTGAGGTTGATACTCATTTAGAGGTAAGGAGGAAATGCTGTCCTGTCTGACTGAGTAAGGCTGAAATTTGATAGGTTCCCTGAATGCAAAGTAGCAGTACATCACTTCATGAAATACAAGTGGGATTCATTATCTACCTGGGCATTCACAAGTTATTGTGGTGTCATTTAGTGACTATTTCTGCTTCTAAAACTTTGTCATCTTATTTATTGTTTCTTCTTCAGGCTTTTAATTGCACTGATATCAGTCAATCATCCTAGTTTAGCACATGTCCTGTGTGCTGAAGGATTTACAGTTCTTCCTGTTCACTGGGGATTTTCTCTTTCTTCAACACTAATGGTTTTTTTCCTCACCCTTGAGCATTCTCCTGGGTGCTTGTTCAGTTTTTACTGGGCTAAGAGGGTGTTTGATGGTAGGTGCAGCTAGATCTGTATGTGGTCAATTCTGCATAGCTGGGTGAACTGCAGCCTGTTCACAATTGGTTGTGCTTTTACTATACTGAGGGACAAGGGCTTTTGCTGAGCAGTAAAATCACTCTGCCTGAGTGGCTTCCAGACCGGAACAGAAGTGTGTCTGTCTGCATCCATAAGAATTTTACAGTTCTTTTAGAGACTCCTCACTCCCGACATCACTCTGCTTTAACTTTTTCTATGTTAATGCCTGATATGAAATAAGTGGGAATTTTGACTTTCCCTTCCCAAGGACAAAGTATACTGATGGAGAATTTTTTTTATTCCTCCTTGGAAGGATCTATATTAAAAAGGTTCAAAAGTTTCCAGAATACAGGGTTCCTACTGACCCTAAAATTGACAAGAAAATCATAAGAATGGAGCAGGAGAAAGCATTCAACATGCTGAAGAAGAACTTGATAGATGCTGGTGGTGTGCTCAGGTGAAACTTCCACTTTTTTCTTTATTTTCACAAATGAAGCAGAAAAGAGCAGTATTTTACTTGGAGGTTTTTTGGGTTTTTTTTATTTAGTCCCTTATTAATAGTAAAAAAATGGACAATGTCAGTAATACTTCTCTGAAGTGTTAATTTGGTAAATGCAGGGCATCAATAGAAATAGTTGTATTGTTTTGGGTTTGATCTAGTTCATTTTGCATTGACAAGTGTGAGAGGGCCCTGAGTTCTGAAAGACATCTTCTTGCTCAGGGGCTGTTAAAACTTGCCACACTGACTAGGTTGTTGGTAGTTCTCAGACTGTTCCCCCAAGACATTAATTTTTTGCCTTTGTTTGAGAATTGTGTGTATAAACTCTCTCCTTCTTGCTAGGTGGTATGTGCAGTTACCTACTCAGCAAGCCCACCAGTATCATGAAATGGAAACTTCCTGCCTCCCTCCTTCACCATCCCATCTTTCTATGTCTTCACCTGAGGAGGAGGAGGAAGTCATTAGAGATGAGAACAGTACTCTGCCTTCTCGACTTCATCCTCAAGTTGCAGACAAGATCCGAGAACTGGTGTCTCAGGGAATAGAGCAGGTCTATGCAGTGAGGAAGCAACTAAGGTACAGAACTGTCTGCAGTGCTCTCAAGTCTGTAGTGCTATATCTACTTTTGTATTTGGTAATTTGGTTTGCAGCTAAAGGGCAGTGCTGGTGCATTACTGAATCGAATTCCCAGATGTCATGAGTCTGTTTTTCCCAGTTTTTGATATCTTTTAATGTAATTTTATCATTTAATTGTAGATAGCCACTAAGAGCTGCTGTACTCTTTAAAGTTACTTGAATAAATGGGGGTTTTAAATTCCGAATTCTGTAGCAGATGCACAAAGAACTGGCTCGGAAGATCATCTAGCCTACTTTTGTTTTGTCATTGCAACAAGGGGAAGGAGAAGGTAGCAGTGTCTCTTAGCAATGGGAAATACTAAGTATGATAATAAATGTCCTTTAACATATGACAGAAAGTATGTGGAAAGAGAATTGTTCACACCTGATGAAGTGCCAGAAAGACATAATCTGTCCTTCTTCCCCACTGTGAATGACATCAAGAACCACATTCATGAAGTGCAGAAGTCCCTAAGGAATGGAGAGATGGTGTGTAATTCAGAAAGTATCCCAGCAACGGTATGTTGGCCTTTGTGTATCTTTTTGATTTTTGGAGTTAAATACTGGAAATCTTAATTTTTACCACCCAGCTGTATTTCGTCCAAAATTCTCTGTGACTTTATATTTCCAGCAGCAATATTTTAAGTGGAATCTCTGGCTGAGCAAGATTGGATTAAATGTGAATAAAACCTTCTGACCTTGTTCAGTATTTATCTCATCAGCATTAGATTGTTGTTAGTTGGTTGACAAATTACACCATATTAGCACTTCTTGATGACTGCATGAACTGGAAGCCATTGGTGTAGAAAAATTGACATGTGGCATAAAATTTTATTCATGGCTTTGTCACTGTCTATGTTTTGAGGAAATTATTTCTGCTTTTCAGTAGCTGAAAAATGGGGATGAAGTGTGTCTCAGGTGCCACCTAAATTAGGACTTAATAAACATTTTGAATGTGTAAATAGTAAGAAATGCACTTTATAGTAAGTGCAGTGAGCTTGGAGTTGAATCTTCCAAATGCTCAGTAACTCTTAAATCTTGTTCCTTAATTTTCTTCCATGTATTGAGTAATAAAGGGTACACTGTGATCCTAGTTTTCCCAGTTATGAGACTAACTGCTAAGAAATTGCTGATTTAAAATCAGCTTTGACAAACAGTACTGTTAAATCATGCTGTGTCATCAGTCTTTTCCCCCTCCCTACACTGGTGTAGCCCAGGTGAGTGTGCTTGCTAGTTAGCCAAATGGTTTGACTATTTTCTATTTTAAAGTCATGAAACTGTCATGAGCAGATAAAGCAGATAATCTTCTTGATACACAGTGCATATTTTAAAATCTTTTACAGTACTTTTTTTTTTTTGTGAATCAAGAGGTCCTAAAATGCGTAATTATAAAAAAGTAAGAAAATGTAGTTTTAGACACTGTTTTCTTATCAGTCCTGTAATTGAGCCTGTGCTCCTGTAGACAAGCTTGTAGCCTTTCTGAGAACTGAGTTCTTTTTCCTTTCAGCTGCAATGGACCACAGACAGTGGGAATGTCCTCACAGAAACAGTGGCTGTTGCGTTTGCCTCACCACCTTCAGAGGGTAGGACTGCATGTATAACCTGTGTCTCCAAATGTGTTTTACTAGCTATGTCACAGAAGTTCAGTTTCCTTCCAGGGAGCTTGCTATCATGTCCTGTCACTCAGCTGAACTTAAGGATTATTTTGCTATAACTATTTTGGTTTACTTTTTTTTTTTTCTATTTGACTGCATGTGTGGAAAAAATATGTGTAGTCACGATGTTGTTGGCAGAAGTATTAAAATTTTATTTAGCATATTCAAGCAAACAAAAATTTTAATGGGATGGTTGTCTGGAAAGAACATTTTGCCTCGGATGAAGGTGCTTAGAGAGAATTAAATTACTACTGAACAGATATGTCTGTCAGGGGAAAACACAATGCTAGGATCCAGCAGGGTACTTGAGTTTCCAGGTGGTTTGTGCTTCACATATGTTTAAACATCTTGCTGAAAGGGACTTCAATGTACACTGACACTCCTGCTTCTCAGAAGTCATTGTCCTGATGAGTTCCAGTGCTAGGATCAGGCACTGAACAACAAGCATTGTATTTCTGTTGTTGGAATTGAAAGCAATCTTTTCCATTTTTTCCTTGATGCTAGGAACAGAAATAGAAACATGGGTGTTAAATGGCAGCAGGGCTGAGAGATGTGTTTCTTCAGTTCTTTGTGATGTAACTTCTTTATTAATGTGGCACCCAAGTACCATCTCTTCCCAATGATTGTTAAGCCACAAAGTGTTAAACTTCTTCCCAGTCCATTGCAAAACTAGAGTGTAGATATGGTAGATTTCTATATAAACTTTCATGCATTCTTGGTCGAAGGACTGGTTTTTTTGTAGATGGTATGCTGTTTTTCCTTCATTGAAGCTGGATTCCTACTGCTATTACTTCAACTTCAAAACATGTACTGAGACAAAATACAGGTGTTTGTAACTAGATCTACTTGCTACCCACATAGTTAGAATTACACATAGACTAAGATGTTCTGTTGGATTATGGTGGCTGGTAATAAATCTAAAATTAGATTATTCTGCCCTTCACACCCTTTTTTCAAGAATATTTTGTCTAGTGTGACACCAAAAGAATTTTTCCTCATGTTTGTAGATGCTTTCCCCATCCTGTGTGTAGTATGTTTGATGTGAAACTCATCAGAACAATCCCTGGCTTTTAGCAGGGATATGATTGAAGTGAGGTGGAAGAGCCTAATTGTTTGCGTACATTCAGATCATGCTGCAGACTTCGCAGATGTTTTTAATCTCAGTTGCAGGGCCAGCTGGTTTCCCCATTTAACTGAAACATGGTGGTGAGTACATTTTGTTCTAGACAGTTGATAGAGAAGTCTACAGGGACTAAAGGGGCACTGCCACAGTTGTCATGGTCAGGATTTACTTGTGTCAACAGTTATCCTGTGGTTCTTGCCTCAAGAAGTCCTGATGTGTTTGTGTCCCTTTCCCCTTAGGTCAGGGAGTAATTTGGGCCAATTTCTTATTTGTTGTAGCAGGAAATACAAACCCCCAGAGGTTTGCCTCACTGCATGAGTTCTCCTCAATGACTTGGTGAACCTGATTTATGTGAAGCAGTTCCATGTACACCAGTGCATTTACTGTTAAAAAAAGGCAAAGGTTAGGCTCTGTTTCATTTGGGATTTTTAAACTTATTTTGGCTGTTACTGCAATGGATTAATTTGAACTGAAAAGCATTATGTATCCTTGCTGCTTTTAGGGAAGAACTCCAGTGTTTACAACTGTGAGAGAACAAGAGGTTAATTTTTACACTTAGCTTAACAGTGTCCCTCTTTTTTAAGCAAGTCTTGTTTTTTAGGAAAAAAAGAATTGCAATGTGAACAGACTTAGTGTGCTTAAGCTTGCATGCCTATGTTAATATTACCATTACTGTGTTTTTATGGAGAGACACAGGATAGTTGTGCCTTCAAGAGCTGTGGTAGAGCTCAGCAGGGATGACTTTTATATGAACTGAGTGCTGGAGAACACTCAGAAAGAGACCAATTCTTGCTTTCTTTGTTTTACTCAGATAATTTGGTAAGACAAAGTAGCCTATCAAATGTGTAAACATCCACCCAGTGACACACTGAATTTTACAGGAAACAAAAGTATGGGATTAGTTTAGTTTTCTGCACATGTGAACCAGCTCAGTGAATATAAGCAGAAACTGTAATTGCAGCATGTCTCATCTCCCCCTATATGTGTGGGTATGTTTGTACACATTTCAATATGTTTATAATTGTGTTATAAAAAAGAAGCCTGATTTCCTAAAAATGAACTTTCATTAATGTTTGTGAAGTGGTAGCAAGGGAAAACAGCATTGACTTTTCAGACTACTCTTTGTATACATTTTTTTTTTAATTTCAACTTGTGCCAAATGGAGACAGCTGTGCATTTAAGCAATCAGGCAGTAACAGAACTTGTTTGTGCAGAGCTCCCTATCTCCATGTGATACAACTTCCTTAGCAGTGAGTAGAGGAGGAGTTGAGCTACTACCTTTTTTCCCAGGGGTGTTGCTGTAGAATACAACCTAGGGAGAGAACTATTATCTTTCTCCATGTGAACAACCACGTATGCATATGGGATCTCTGTATAATATTCAAAAGAGTCTAAATATTTGAAGTACTTGTGTTCAAGAAGATTTACAGATCTGTATGTATCTTCAGGTCAGTTACAATAGTTAAGAGTCTGCAGATCATTATATACGTTGAAAGATCTACCTCCACTCAGATTGCTGGAAAATCTTCTTATGATTTTCTGATAGAAAATGCTTTTGAGGATATGATATAATCTGTAGGCTGAAAGACCTCCAGATAAATGGATTTTAGTGATATTGCATAGAAGTTATGCTAATTTCACAAAGACAGGAAGGGAGTGATGAGACATAGAAAATTTCCCATGTCGATTTTTATTTTGAAAGACAACCCTTTCTTTTGGTACCTGTTTGTTTTTAAGCCCTTACTGAGGTACAGATATTGTCAAATTATTTGCTGCTTTGCTAGAAATGTCTCAGCTTTTATGTTACAACTACAAGTTCAAAGCACAGTGTAGGGTACATTTACTTTGCTCTCAAGAGCAGATTTTTTGGTGCCTCTGGTTTTTGCTCTGTACAGATACACACAAACTTCCTGCAGTATTGTCTTTTTGACATACCCAGTCTTCTTTCTTTAGCATCCAAGTTCTGCAAAGAGAACAGCATATATGTAGGTATATCTGTATATTGTATCTGAGATTGAAGGGAGTTTGTTTGGTTCACAGGGGAGGCTTTTATTAAACAGGAAGAGATTTGTCATAACTGTGTGCTTTCTCACTTTGGCACTGTAGGGAGCTCAGGGGTGGAGTCAGTCATCACCAAAGCAGAATCCAACCAGAGTGGGGAGTCCTTGATACCAGAAACAGCTCAGCTGTTGTCTTCACTCTCTTCACTTCAGCCCAAGATATTTGCACAACTTCAGGTACAGTCAAATCATTTACAGAACATCAAACATGCTGTGCTGGAAGTGCTGAAGGCGAGCTGAGAACAACAAGTTCCCTCTCAGCTGATCCAAACGTAGCTGGGTAACATGGACTTTGAAATAGCTGTCAGCTCTTACTCTGGTTGCTCTTGCATGTCACATTTAGCATATAGCTGTGATGCTGGGGATCCCACTACCATCTTTTGACACTTTGAAGTTAGGGTCTCTTGTGAAGACAAAACCAAGAGTATAAAAGCAGTGGGTTTCTACCTCAAACCAAGTACCTGTTCATTTTCCACACAGTCCAGTCATTTCATTATGAAAATGCTGCAAAACTGCAGGGAGATAAGACAGTCTTGTTTATTCCTTTTAAATCCTTCTCCAGCCTCTTAAGAAAATATCTTAAAATCCTAAAACTGCTCCTAGCTCAGAGCTGTAAACTTGCAGGTTGAAAGGCTGAAGAAGGAGGGATAAGAATGTCATGCTAAAAGAGCTTCTTCTAAAGTTCATCTCCCTTCAAAGCTGGCTCTCTTATCCCTCTTCCTTAACTGCTTTGAAAATCTGCCTTCATGCTTCCTGAACCCCAACAAAATGCATTATCTTTTCCCTAGAAGTACAATCTGCAGTAGGATTCTGTTCTACTTGCTGTTTCTTCTCTTTCTGAGGACAGCCTGGCTCCACCTCACATTATTTCATTTAAAGCAATGTGCTTAGCTTGTAGTACCACCTCTTGTGGGAATGGGCAGTACTGGGGAATGATCTGAAACTGAACATCAATCCAAAATTAGAGCTTTATGGTCATAAGCAGTCTTCTAAATGCTGCTAGATTCCATTGTCCTAATCGTTTTCAAGTACATTTTGAGCCTAGAGTTGCTGGGATTGTGTTCAGAAGAGTTAATGAATAGGAAGTCAGAAGCTATCTAGAGAATACACGCTGTTAAATGCAAACTCCTTCTGCTAGTAAATACTGCTATGTTGGTATTTCTGCCTTCTCTTTCACAGGGATTACAGCTGCAGTCAACATGTACCTTAACAAATGGATCAACAGCTCTGCTAGCTGTAAATAACCATTTCCCTCCCAGCCCTACAAGTCTCCTGGATTCCCTGGGGAGTGCAATAAGCAGCCATTCCCTAGCACTGAGTCAGGGGCACAGTCTGCAAGCAGGTGCTGGCCTAACACAGGACAGTGCTGCTGCACCTGCTTTTGGGACTCTGCCTGGCTCTGATCAGAGTCTGGTTGCCATGGGCCAACTGGTACCAGCTGAAGGGGTGGATGACTCCAGAAGCCTGGAAGGAGGAGTGCATCAGATTCTCTTGGGAGATGTACAGACTATTCCAGTACAGATTGTGGACAGCCAGCCAGCACTTAGTAAGTTGCAGTTTTCTCAATAATATATAAATATAGAAAATACAGTGGATTTTGTTCTGTGTGTCTTGAAGAAAGGAGATAAATGTGTTGATAGTAGGGAGCTCCAAGACAGACTTCTTTCAGACAATTCTAATTAGCTTTTTTATTTTTCCATGGGAAAGAGGAAAGACGTTTTGTGTGAAAGTGATTTTATATCTCCAAACATTTTATTTGTTTTATAAATTGGTTTAAATATTGTTACTCGAGGGAAGCCTTACTGCAGTAAGTTCATGTCAACTTGCAATGTTTTAGAGCATAGTAGGTGACATAACTGGCTGTCAAGCTAAAAAGCAGTAAACTTCATATATGCCTTAACTATTAGCTTAAGTTCCTGAAATATTTTTCTTTTAAATGCAGTTATTGGGGCTGAAGCATTGTCAATGAAGTTTGAACTTCAGTGTTTGATTTTTGTTTTTTTTTTAAGCTGAAGAAAATACAGAGGGTGTTGTAACCTGTGTGAGCCAAGTTAAACAAGAACCAAGAGAAAAGGCGTTGTCTATGGAGACAGATAAAATCAGAGACTGCCACAGTTCCTCACCATAGTTCTTCGCCTTCACCTGTGAAGCCCGGAAGGATTTTTCAAATTGGAGAACTCTAACTGTCTTGGTAGGAAAGGCAGGTGCTCTCAAAGTACTGCCATTCTTTTTTAATTGTATTATCACATTCAGACTAAGCATATTTTAGAGTACTTCTGACAGAAGGTTGTTTTGGTTTGACTGATGTGACTCACTGCCAACTCCAGGTCATTCAGTTGCCCCGTGGAACACCACCTCTCTCTTCTGTTTCAAGTTTTGAGTAATTTGAATTCTATCCAAATGGCCCATTTTGTTCATTGTTTCTGAAGGTCTTCCAGAATTTAATTCCTTAGCTTTAGAATGTGGATCAAAATGCTGGGTTCACATTTTCTGCTTGAGACCCTTGACTCTTACTGTGCTACAGAGACCATAGAATCTGTCAGCTCCAAGATCACAGAATCCAACAGCAAAGTGGATTAGTATGGCAATGGTTTTGTGACAAAAGGAAGGTCCAGATGCTAAACTTCAAAGTGATAAAGGACATGGATGCTTAAGAAAATGCAACTTTGACCTGATGATAATGTTAATGGTGTGAAGATCAAGGAGAGGAGAAAGGTGAGGTTTCCAGGTGAACATAAGGTTGTATGATAAAGAAAAGTGTGTGAATTGTAACGGTGAATGTTTTTGACTTGACATATTTGAACTTAAGTTCTGGCTTTATAATGAGGTTCATTGTTGCATGCAGCCTTCCTTTGCAGTGGTACTGTAATTGTAGTTGGTCATAACAACTAAATGCAGGAGTCTTGCTCATGGAAAATGATTGATGCTGCCATTTCAGCTTATCTACCTCTTGCTTTATGCACTTAAAGCTATCAGCTCAGACAAATGTGATTTAACCTGCTGTTGTTTGGTATGTGGGGCTTGTGGATACATTCCTAACAAAGAGAAGCCCAAGAAAACAAAGGAAGTAATCGAAGCAGTATGTCCAAGTGTGCTGTCACCACAATATTCAGAAAACAAACTCATCATTTTCAAAAGTGACATATTCTAAGACTTATGTGGTCCATACAATTAAAATAATTACCAGGAATCTTTAGAAAATGGAATGTGATAAAAATTAAGGTTTAGTAATAGTTGAGTTAAAACCATAGTAAGTAACAAGCACTGAGCTTTGTAATGTGTGACAGACATTTCCTTAAGAAGAAAAATCACACCTACAAATAACTTGGAATCAATTTAAAGCTATAAATGAAATGAAACTGATGCCAACATAGATATCAAGTTAAGCAATTGCATTGTTTGCTTCAGATGTTAAATTCCTAGAGCAACATTCAGATTAGTTTGTGTACAGCAATAGGAGCCTTTCTGTTATTAGCTCCTACTAAGTAGTTGAGAGCTTCATCATAAAATAGCAGGTTTTTCTGCATGCTGTGGAAGAATTCAGTGTGAGGACTTTTCTCTTTTTCAGACTTGAAAACAAACAAACAAAGAACCCCAGGAAAACTATTAGTTCATTTATGTAGAGAAGAAAGTGTTGTGAATATTATATGAACCAAAATATTAACATTTAAAAACTGTTACTTTACCTTACATTCAAGCATTCACAAACATCTTCTAAACAGAGGCTGTTTAAAATTATTGTTTCATTTTCTTCTGAGTATTTAAAGCTAAAACTTTCAAAAGCCTTACATTGAACTTGTGTTCCAAATGCCTTTCTGTGCAGCATTTCTTAGGTGCTGTATCTTAGTCTCGGCATGTATAAACTTCTCTGAGGTTAACTAAAATTGTAAACACTATTTGTTTAAAGCTAATGTTTATGGCTTAACTCCATTCCAACAGGGTCATGCTCTTATTAAGTAAGAGCCAGTATTTTACCATGCAAGTGCAAAAATACTCCAGTTTTTTCGGACCTCTAATACTTAGTAACTACACTGACTTGTATTATGGTATGCTTTAGTAATTTCTGGCTAGGAAAAATCCCACAAGATTCACCTGTGGCATTTATTTATTTCGTTGGTTTTTTTTTTGGTCTTTTGGTAGGTTGTTTTGCTAATTGCCAAAATATCTCCCAGATGGGTGTTCTCTTCTTCTCTTCTGCAGTGTTAGTTCTGGAGCACTCAGTCAGCAGTCACCTTCTCTTTTCCAGTTCAGAAACTGCATACCAGAATGGGTACCTCCTTCCATGCTGCTGTATTCAATGGCCAGTTTTTCTTAAACTATTGCATTCCAACCTATATTCTCTTGCCCCATACTGCTCTTTGTTGGAGAATTGTTCCTCATTGTAGAGAATCCTTCTTTTCAAAAGAATAAATTACAGCTAAAGATTACCAGCAAGAGGTTATTTCAGTTTTAGTTCTCTTCAAAGCAGACAATACATTTGTGATTAGGGTAAAAGCTTAAGGAAAAAGAAGTTACATTTCCATCAGGTCTTGCTTAGTTCCCTCATTAACAGTTCTGGTTTTAACATGGTTCTTTCCACCATGAGCTACAATCTCATCCTGTGCTGAACAGTATTTCTGATGGTATTTCTGGTTTTGACCTAGTGCTCACAGCTGGAGAAAACACTCTTTTAGTTCATCTTGAATTGCAGCCTCTGAAATTAATTTTGTATTCTATCCTGATTTGCATGGTATTCTGAAAACAATAGAAGAAAAAGTTGGAAGAATTGTAAAGAAGCAATAAAGAATTAGTTGTTTTTAAAAGCTTGGGATTACACTTGCAATTCTGTTTTATTCGAAAATTTATTTTAAGTGATTCTTCAGCCAATACTCACATTTTTGTCTTCCGTTTTCTTCATTTTCACAGAATTTCAGTTCCTTGTCTTCCAGGTAGACATTTCAGTTTATTACTGCGTTTTTTTTTAATTTAATGTAATCTTTCTTTTTCAAAGTGTGTTTAACATTTGTTTTGTGCATGTTGCTAAAGAAGGAACATGAACTCATCCCCCATGTCCAGTCTCTATATTCAATACCTTTGTTCACTAATATCCACCTAAATTTTACAGAGAAGACTGTTATGTATCGGAAAAAAATCAGAAAATAAATGCTGCCACATTCAATGGTTAAAATTATTTAAATAGAATACTCAAGGCTGATTTTTCAGAGTAATTTATGCAAATTACTCTGAAAATTTAGCTTGATGCAAAGTACTTGGTTATTACTTTGTGTTGGAATTGTAGATGTTTTTCTGATGTTGACTTTGTTTTCTTGTGGTTGTTGTGTGGAAGCACTTATTTTGCAAACCTAGAATTCCTGACCTTCAACAGTACTGTAAATGAACAACTGATTCTTCAGTTATCCTTGTTGTTGGTTGTCTGTAAGAGTGATTGGTTGCTTTACAAGAAGAGATGTGCTTTTGTATGTGCATGCAAAAATAACCTTCTGGTAAAATGTAGAGAAGGTGTAAAAAGGTACACATCTATAGCTCTTGTTCAAGGCTGGAGGCCTCTTGAATGGAAACCAGTACTGGGAATGAGTGCTTTTTGTGATACAAAATTATTGCAGTTTCTACAAAATTTAGAGTCACAAATGTCTGTGTATGTATGTGTATATATTTTTTTTCCTATACTAACTTAATGTATAACATTCCTATTCAAATGAAAACTACTTGTTCTTTTAAAGTAATGGTCTATTTTGTGGCTATGGGGCTCATGGGGAGAAATGCAAGAGCTCTTTCAGGGCAGTGGATTTTAGGGATGATGGAGAACAAGTAGGACAGCTCCAGGGAGACCAGGTGGAAGAAGTTCCTGAAAAGCAAGGATCCTGCTGGGAGGGCTGATGGGAGCTCTGCCTGGGGGGCTTTGGGGTTGAGAGCCCAAAGCTCAATGCAGTTCCTGAGTCTGTCCAAAGTCCTCTTTAGGCCAGTAGTTGATAGTGTGAGTTCATGGGAGGAATTTAAAGGTATGGAAGAAAAGAGAAGCCTGCCCTGCCCTTAAAAACAGAAAAGCTGCTTGAGTTTTGGTGAGCACCAGAGGCAGATAAATGACTCCCCACAGTCTGAGGTGCCCATTCTTGCTTCTAATACAAAGAAGAAGCTCCTCTTGGAGGTTCACCCCAGGGCTTTAGGCTCTTTTTCATTATCAAGGAAAACAAACCTTTTCTTTCCAATTGAATTAACCTGCTGCTTTCCTCATCCCACTGACTGCAGCTCAGTATCTGCCCAAATGTCTCTTTCTTCACACTTCTTAAGGCTTCCACAGAAATCCCATGCTCTCAGGCCCTCCAACTCTCAGTGTTTCACTGTTGGACTGTTGAAGGAGCTGCTGAGTTCACTGCACAGGTAAACACTTGTGAGCTTTGCCCGATCAGTTTTTCTCCCTCCTTCCCCACAATCATAAGTACATATGTTCCTTTAAATTGCATTTAGTTTTTTTACTTGCTTGCTTAGGGGTTTATAATCATTACCAGGATGAATATGAAGGAGCCCCGTTTCACAGACCATTTACATTCACAGCAACTGAAAAGATTTGATAAAACAAGTAGGAAAGGATGGTTTCTGCCAGCTATTAGGGCTGGGCTCTTACATACCACTTGAATTCCTGATTCTGCCTGTGGATAGTGGATGCCTGTTAAGTTGTCTATCTGTTGGCAAAAGTGCCATTTTCTCCCTTAAGCCTATTCTAGCAGATAGATTCTCAGATGTTCAGGTAGGAAGAATCTGTTCCATTAGGGATAGAAAGTGTGATGCAGCTGAGGATGGTGCTGGGAAAAGTTACTGCTCTTTATGGGTCTCTGATGAGAAAATCATCTTTGATCTTCCTTGCCTTTCTGAAAAAAGCTTTCATAGGAATAGACTTCAGAGCCTATCCCATCAGTAACAATTATCTTCTTCCAACAACAATGCACCTCATTCATGAATGAAACAAGCCTTGTGTAAAACAGGTGGTGTTAATTTTTTAGGTCAGAAGCTATCCAGATGGTCTACCCAACAACAGCAGCTAAGGTATGATACATTTGAGGGGGAAAGGAGGGAAGAACAAATAACAGGAGTGTATGTGCATGCATTTTTTTTCCAGTATAAGCTCTTACATTTTAGTATCCCATTTCATTTCTGATGCACATGACAAATGACATGTTTATTTTCTGAAGGGATTTGAAGTGTTTTCTGGAGAGTCTTCAAAGGAGTGATCATAAACAGTACTGCTGTATCATACAGACTACTAGGGCATGTTTGTCAACCAGGACCCCATCCTGTTCTTGTACAGAAGGGATTTAAAAAGCATGGAAAGATTTATAAGGACAAGTACTGAGTGTCCTTGTCCTAAGGAGTCTTCCTTGGACAGGAAAATAGGAGCTGTGGAAGTAATTCTCATCAGTAGTCTGTTAGCCTCTCTTAGAAGAAACCTTGAAAAAAGCATGTATATGATAGCCCCTTAGGCAAGTTACCTTCAGATACTTAATAGTTTTAAAATACATATGCATACATATATAGATGTATGTACCTCAAAATAAAATGGAGATGTGACTGTAGTTGTTTGCACATAGTTCTTTAATACCATTTTAATTACACTTAACTGTGGTTAAAGATGCAGATATTTTAGGGCACATGTAATCAGATCTTTTAATGTGGATAATTGGAATTCATGTTTTTACTACAACCATCCTTCACTCTCTGCAGCACGGCTCAGTTGGTCATTTGGCATGTGCTGGCTTCTGTTAATGACATTTACTGCCTGTTTAAACAAGAGCATGCTGTTCTAAGCAAATTAGGTTTCTCACTCTTCCTGATCCTTTTTCTAATAGAGACTGATAAGGCTCATCATGAAAATCTGTTTGTAGTATAGTGCTTTCGTAAGAGTTGATTCCTGGGTCCTCACTAGGAAGGAACTAGAGAGCAGAAGGTTACATACTATTGGATCTGCCATTTGGACATTTGTCTAATGTACTTCGATTTCTATAGCAGGACAGTGTCAATACAGCATAAACTGCCACTAAAATACAGTAAAAATTTCAACTCCTGGTCAAATGTTTCAACTTGGTCAAATGTTGACAATTCAGTGGCTCCAGGAAAGATCATAGGAATACTTCTGCTTTTTGGAAAACAGTTTCTGTCTGTAGATACTATTTAAAACATAATTAGGTGTGGCAATCGCATGGCAGGAGAGCCAGAAACAGAGAGGTGTGTGTTGGCAGATCAGTGACAGGGAGAAATTCAGTCCCAGTGTCATTGGGCCACACTGACATTCTCTGTGCTAGTCCTGAAGCACCCTTGACAAACAGTGATTGTCTTTGTGCTGACATAACTGTTCTTTGTGCTTGCCCACTCAAGAAGTTCTACAAGCCTTCAAGGAACGTGGAGAGCATGAAGGTGTGTAAGATCTTATGAGAGGACCTGCAGGAATGAAGCAGAGATTAAAGTTTGATGACATGACTTCTATGTAATGCACTTTCTTTGGTGGGAGGAAGAGGATTTTCCAATAGAGAATAAAAGTAAATCTTTCTTTTCAGAATATAATATTACTGCTGACTCTCTGCTCTGCTCAACAAGATGCCTAGTGTTTTGATAGATCTCAATGTTTTTATGAGTGTGTCCCAAAAGTTTAATGAATACTTATTCATACATTGCCATCCTTGCATGTCATGCTGAAACTGTAGGCCAGTGGCACCCCCTGATATTTTCATTGTTTCTGTGAATTATCTTAAAGTAAATGAAAGCTTTTTTTATAAACAAACAGCAGAGAGTTTTTATCCAGAGTCCTTTCAGATGTATATTTTTTACAGAGTAAGCTTTAACTTAATAACACTGTATATTTCTAACCCTTTAATAACCTAAGATAACCAAAGCCTTTTCACTTTTTTCTTTTTATCCAGAACTTGAAGCATTCCAAACTACCCCTCAAAACCACCATGCTAAGAGCCTGAAAGGTTTGGCACTTTTCTTCCTCTGTGGGTGATCTTCCATCTGTGCTGTGTTCAGTGTCTTGCATTTAACACTAGAATCCATAGTTAAGATCTGTCCCGTCACATGAGGGCACTTTTCATTTGCATAGTCTACCTGGTCACTTGACAGCATGTCAGTAACAATATCTGCAAACCACATTTTGTTGATTAACGTCTGTCACATCAGTTCTAGATGTGGTGAATTTTCTTTGTGTATGGAATTTGCATTGGTTTAGTGATACCAGTGGTGTAAAAAATGGTCAAGTCTTACGAACTGAGAGCCTTCTGTTGTGAATTTGATCTTAATCTGAGCTCTGTCTGAGCTAGGGACAAATTCTGAGTCTATGCCCCTGTGTTCTGCAGTGCTTGTTGAGCAGAGGAAAAACCTTTTAGCTCCCAAGAACAGCTGCACTTGTTTCTGCCTGATGCAAAGCTGCTCATATTAATCTCTTGAAGGATGGCTCATGGAATTCTGCTTTCCAGCTTAAGGGAAGAAAAAGTCTCTGTGTATGAAAACTTGGTGGAAAATGTAGACAGAGTTGGGAGCACCTAGAACAGTCACCCTCAAGTGTACTTAATTTAGGAACAGGAGCTGATAGAAGGAATAAGCAACTGAAGAATATCATGGTAAAAGTAGGCATTCTTGCTCCTTACATAGCATTGCCCTTACACATACTTTTTCTTAAATATGTTCCTTGACAAACACTGGTCAGCAGTGAGAAGAAAATAAATCTCAATTTCTCCCCACTGCCAGCTTACAGTTTAACAGTGCTTCTGCAAATTAATCACAAGTTGGGCCTAAAAATCTATCCTAGATCTAAGCTCAGTTTTGCTTTGTCAGGTCACTGTTAAGTTACAGAAATCTAACTTTTTTGCATAGCTGTTCCTTTTAAAGCTAAAATTAAATGTGAGACAGAATTGGAAATTTTGTTTCTTACAGAGGACACTTCAATTGTCAGAGGTGTGCAGGTGTTTCCCCCTTGTCTTCCACTTTTATGTCTTAGTTCACTATGTATTGGCTGTTTTCTCAGGATCACTTACCTCTGAGAGTACTCCAGATAACTGTCAAGAGACCAGAGCAGAGAACAGAACAGGAGGTTTGCAAAAAACTGCTTGCAGGAGATAGAACGTGCTGAAAGTTACAGCTGAAGATTGCAATTTCTTATGGCTGAAATGGCTCACTTTAGATGGTAAATGTTTTGTTATTATACTGCTTTTTAATTGTTGATTTTGTTACTATTTATGCTCTGAGCTCACATCTAATAAAAGCTAGAATGGTAACTGTGTATTTTGCTTTTATCTTCAGTTCACTAGTTATCTTCTGAATGCAAACTGGTCTGATAACTCCATGGTTTTGGCTGTTGACAAAGCTGTTATCACATCTGAGGTGTTCCGTACATGGAAGGAGGTGGAGGAAGTGGAAACCTTCTTGACCTGACTTCTACTGAGAACAGATGATCTGTGGAAAGAGGGCTTTGCCAGTTTAAAATCAATATCCTCACAATAATTTGATGGGTGTACAGGTTTTTCATGTCAGGTGCAAGTGCATGTCTAACTTTGTACATAATACAAGCCATAAAATTACCTCTCACTGGCCTAGCCATATTTTTTGTTGTCTGCTACCACTGTACTCATTGCTTTTTGCGAGTGGGGAAATTGTTTTAACATGTTCTGATTTTCCACTTTTCTGCCTTTCTCCTGTTGCCTCTTTCCCATACCCAGAGCAGCACAGAAACAAATTTCTAATTTTAAAAAAACTTCTCTATCTTCAGTTTCCCATGTTTTGGGGTTTCCTCTTTGCTTTATTGTGCTGGAGTTTGATTTCTTACATGATTGAAATGTAAGATACCATTGTGTTTTGCTTAAGGAGTGGGAAATGCTGGGGTGAGCTCCACTGCCCCCTTCACTTCAGAAGTCCTCAGAGGAAGCACCTGCTACAGGTTCTGCTCCTGCACCTGCATCTCCACACAGGCCAGCACAAAAGCAGAACTGTGCTGATGACAGCAGTGTCTTGCACTTTGTGTACCAGCATCTTATCAGTACGAAGTTATTGCTGTGAATCCAGATCAGTCTGTGGGTCTGCCCCACTGTGTTCTCACAAATTACTCTTCGGGCACAACTTGAAAGAGAGCACAGGAGATGGCCAGGAAGTTCTTAATGACCAACTTTGAGTTTGTGCTTCTGTATTGAGTTCAGGTGCCGTGGTGTCCTGCCCTGGCCCTGTGCAGGACACAGCTGGTTCCAGGCAGCTCTGCAATGGACCCGCCACGGGACACAGCTGAGCACAACACAGTGAACACACTGTGGACACAGTGAACCTGGGGCACCTCTGTGGAAATGTCTGCAAGAAAGGGCAAAATGCTGCATGGCAGAGAGGAGTGAGGAAGGTGAAACAGACCTCTGAGTACCAAGGTCAGTGAAGAAGGAGAGGGAAGAATTACTTCAGGTGCTGGAGCAGGTGTTTTCTCTGCAGACCACAGAGGATCACACACCAGAGCAAGTGCAGATTTTTCTGAAGGACCTGCAGTCCATGGAGAGGAGCCATGCCAGATCTGCTGAAGGACTGCAGCCTGTGGAGAGGACCCATGATGGAGCAACAGAAAGAAGCTGTTACAGATTTACTGCAATGCCCATATTCCTTTTTGCCCTGTGCTGCCTTGGACAAGAGAAGACCGAGAAGTTGGGGGTTCAAAGTGAAGTTGAGTCTGAGGAAAGAGGGCAACAGGAAGGGAATGTGCTGTTTTAATTTGGTTTTGTTTCTCAGTGATTTAATCAATTTTAATTGGCAATAAATTAGCTTTCCTCGTATTGATTCAAGTATTGAAATTTACCTCTGAACACAAGTCACAGTGGAAAATCCTGATGTCTGTTTGATCACTTCAAGTCACTATTGCCTTTAATTCTTCAAGTAATCAAATTTTTATTTTTAAGAATTCATTCTGTGTAAAGGAAGTAGTGTACCTTGTGTGAATCAGGAATTGCATTTCTGGATATATTCTGGTTAGGCCTTTCAAGTTCAATGTACTCGCCTCTTCACTAGAGTAGATCTCAGGTGGAGAATTAACTCAGGAACATGTCTAATCCATTACATTTCAGCTGGAAAAGAATACCAGCTATATTTTTACAGGTTTGAGCATGGGAGAGTCATTCTGCGGAGCGGATGCTGCAGCAGTAAATTCTACTTTATCTACTTTGGTAAAGCTGTTCTTACAGGTGTTAAGGGTGTGGCATCTTCCCAGTGTTATGTCTAGCAATGCTTCAGAATGGGGCAAAGTTTGTGGTGAGTGGCATCTTTGGCGAAAGCGCTGTTAACTTTGGGAAAAGAAATAAACAGAGTTTGAGAATGAGATTTATATTCTTGTGCTTTTCAGAGGTTATTTTCCTGAATAAGAAGGGAACTTCCTTTAGAGGGTAAGTTTTATACGTATGTTCTTACACCACCTTTGGAAGATACCTGGCACTGGACACCAAGGATATCTAGACTGGGTACTAGGTGACATGACACACTGGTTTATAGTGGGGGCACTGGAATAGAAAATTGATGGATAGCTTCCTAACATTAGCTAAATTAATCTTTCATCCTCTCTCTTCACGTTTCACTATAAAGGGAAGAGTCTCCGTTAAACGGAATGTGTGAATTGTTAGTTGTCCATAAAACTATTTATGAAGAGTTGGATGAAAAGGACTTCCTTGTTAAGGAATTAGATGAGCTTTGGAAAGAATTGCACTGTCACTGTAACTTCAGGTATTTTCTTCCAATTGTATCATTCACTATTGATTGTTGTCTTACTGTTTATTTGCTGCATAATTTATTTGTTAAGCTTTTCTGGCCATGTCAGGGCCATAGAAATAATACTTATGACAATTGTCTTTTGAAGTTTTATAAAAGGGAAAGGAATTCTTCCTTTTGCATTTAGCCACCAGCTGCTCTGGAAAAGTCCATGATTATCCGTGCCCCATAGCTACCAAAAAATCTTGTGTGCTGAAGTATTCCATAAACTTGTGATTTTTCCTTGGATCAGGCAAAGTGAATTTGACATCTTAAAAAAAAAAAAAAAAGGGGAGACTACACTGGAACCAAATTTAGCATCTTCAGGAGCTGTGACCTAGGGTTCATCAGTTGCAATTGTAAAAATATTGATGTAAATGTTTTTATTCATCTAGTTTAATCTATGAACAAAAGTGTCTCCATTGCTCTTATTTCAGACTTCTGAACTCCTTTGCAAAATGAAAGATCACTAGTGAGATTAGCTAATAACTGCAAAAATGGAAAAGTTTCACTGGGGACAGGTGCTAACAAAATGTACCATAAAGTCAGCCAACATAATTAACATTAGTAAGGTAAGATCTTTGAGATTAACTACAGACTAATACTTTTGGTGGTGCACTGATGTTTATTCTGATCTTGCAAACAAAAATAATGTTTATGAGCCATTGCAGAGGGAACTGGGAAATAAAGCACTTTCTAAAATGCCAGTCTGTGGTGATTTTGGTTTCTGTTGGCTTTGTCAAGCTTTTACTTAGTGTTCATTCCTTTGTGTATTCATTGTAGAATCTGTTTTATATGATCTCTTATGTAGAGTAAGTTTTAAAAAGTTAATAGCTAATACTTAGAGCATAAGGCACATGTACTTCATGGCAAGACATGATATTTCATATATTTTTAAACAAATAGTAAAAGTTGAATATTCTTGATAATTATCAGAAGACATTTGAGAGAGACTTCACATGCTGTATTCGCTCTTTTTGTCTGTTTTGGAATTGATGAATTCCCATGTCTTGGAGAGTTGTCAGGAGTTTTTAGCAATGAAATTTCTATTTTGAAGTGAACTGTAGGTTCCTGACTGCAGTTAAAAGAATTTCTAAAAAGAAGAGGCACTGGAGCCACCTCTGCACTCAGAGAAACACTACTTTTTGGGCATAATGTTATGAAGATAACAAGGTTTCCAGAGAAGTTTGACTGGCATTGTGGCCAAGGATAGCATGGTGTAAGGCAGTGATGCTGCCTGCTCTGAGATGCCTGGAATACTTTGTGTTCATTATTCAGTGTCTTGCTGCTGACATACCAGTGAGATGATAAATGTTTCGTTTAAAGCCAGAAAACAGAGGAAACAGCTCAGTGTAAAGGTGTAAAGGTTGGTGTTGCTTCCATGTACTAGTTTGGCTTGCAATTTTGGCCAGCAGCTGTGTGTAGCAGCAAATCCATCTGACCTTTCCTATCTTGTCAGGAGTTTAGCCTCAGTCTGACATTCTTTGCTCTCTCTCAAAGAGAGAGCAATGTTTGCCTCACTCAAACATTCTTTGTGTTTTGAGAGAATTGCTGTGCCATAGAGAGGGGCTTCCTGGGCCCCAGGCACAACAGAAATACTGTAGTCACTGGAGCAGAGACATACAGGCTTTAGCCTGTTTGTGCTTGTCACCTCTAAAACCACTCCCAAATGCTACCAAAAAAATGTTAGCTACATGTCTTGTTCTTCCCCTGGGTCTGGGAAAGGAAACCTGCCAACACACTCTGGAAGATTTGAACCATAGCCCAAAGATGCCTTTCTCACTCACATGCTTTACTCAAGTAATGCCATTTAGGTACTCTTGGGGAAGGGGACTCTAACACCACTGAAACAATCCTGTTTTGCTCCCAAATGCTATAAAAATGAAGGAAAGACTTCCTAATCTCTAAATGCCCAACTGGAATATTGTGGTCTCAGGTACTCTAAAGGATTATTTCACCTGCTTATTATCCAAGTTCATTCTGTTTTCTCTTTTTATTTCTTTTCTGGTAACAATGCTCATCTAAACAATGAGCATATCTTCAAGGCCAGAATCATCATCTTGCCAGTTTATATTGGTCTCCTGTGAAAGCTGATAACCTAACTCCTGATAACCAGAGTGGACTTGTACAATCTGTACCTCTATTTCATGGATTAGGATGTAAACTAAGATCCTGTCTTTTCCTGTCCTGTGAGTGTGTTTGCCTCATCATTCTTAGGGTGGCAATGTTTAGCTATGTGCACATAACTAGCTTAAANAAAAAAAAAAAAGAAGAAAAGGGTCAGACTTCCTTCATCTTACTGATATTCCCTTATATTTGCTCTCTGTTCCTTTAGGATGACAAAGGTACCAACTGCATTCATCCTTTTTGATGCTAGAGGGAGCTCATGGCTTGAGCAGTCAGAATGAATCATGATACCTTGCACAATTCTTGAGGAAACACAGATGGAAAGTGAAGTGCTGTTGATGACTATAATGCACCTTTTTCCATCACTGGCAAAATTAGAAGGGCTGAATGTATCTGCTTAGGAAATTACATATGGCTTTCAGAGACACTCAGATACTGAAATGCTGTAGCTGCAGTTTCTTCTATATCTGAGCACCTCCCTGTTGTGACTGGATTTATCTTCCAAGTCGTCTCTCGTATCCCTATGAATACACGGGCCTGGTAACACCGGGAGCACTTGTGTTACTATGTGTATATATACAAATACACAAAGTAGTAGTCCAAGCAAAATTCTCCAAAGCACCCAAGGAGGAGACTTGAAAACACAAGGTAACATCGGGAAACATATTGACATACTTTGATTCCCTGTTAGTTCTGTCATCCTTTCCCCCTTCTTTTTATTTGTGCCCTAGCTTTAAAAGTTAAAATGAAAAAGGCTGAGACTATTATAACACATACTATTGAGGCTGACCATATTCTTGGATGTACTTTGAACATGAGTACCGTGATGGATAGATGGAGTAAAGAGGACTTTAGGTCTCGGGATAGTATTTGTATAGCAGTTGTAGCTATGGGGAAATTATACCTGTGGGCCACATTTATGGTCTTGAGAGCTCTGGTCCTTATACCAGAAAGAAAAAGAACCCTGAGGCTGGGCTAACTTCCATGGAACTGCAGCTGCACCTGAAAGGCTAAAACATCAACCAGAGTTCCCTGCTCTGCTTCTTGCTAATTAAATTAGCATTAAGATGAAGAGTCATAGTAGAGAAGTACAGAGGCAGACACTGAAGGTCTGGCTGTAACTTCATAGGAGAAAATAAAAGCACCTTGGTAGCAGCAACAATTACAAGTGGTCAGTTGTTGTAGACTTTTTTTAAGGTAGAGTCAACAGGTTATGTTTGTGAAAGCTTTGGCATCTCAGACTTCTAGATGGGATCTGGGTCAGGGCTCTCTATCTGAACCTCTCCAGGGGGTTTGGGGTGGAAGTTATTGCTGTAAAACATCTGTTCACTCATCTCACTCTAGCTTCAGTATTTCCTTCCCACAGTATTTGCATCCCAGCAAGGAGCTTACATGGGCTGTAACCACATTGAATGCAAGCAGTGTCTTGTGAGACATCCCTCAATTGGCTGGAGGCTCCACATGCTTGTGCTGCTGTGCAGAAGGCTCTGGGTGCAGGATGGCTGCTCACAGAGTCCCAGGGATAGGTGAGTGAAGTGTTGCTCAGCACTGAGGTGTCACAGTTCCTCCCAGTCCCAAAGCTGGCAGGATTGGTGCTGGATAAGGCAATCTCTGCACTGAGATGCCTCCCATGGTATAGATATTCCTGTCTTCTGCCATGTTGAAGACTTCACAGGGCGAGTGAGCAATGTCTTGATATCAGAGTAAGGTCAGTGCCTGTGACTGGGAAGCTGGAGAAACCATGGACTGCACCAAAACAGGCCACAAAAGGCCAAGACACTGGGTGGAGCCAGGATAAGGAGAGAGATGGGCTTGGAGCAAAGCTAGGCAGGTAGAGTTGATAGGCAGGTAGAGCAGAGCAGAAGACATGTCAGGAAATGAGAGCACTGAATATTCAGCTGCATCCTTTAAGGCTGCCTATACCCCCATAAGATGGGGAGGCTAAACACGGAGCAGGGATACAGAAGCCACTCCTGGTCAGGACAGGAGTTCATGAAAACTTGATTTCTCAGTCCCTATCAGTGTAGTGTTTAAGTGTTCTCAAATGTACCCTTGCAGCAGCATTCCCTTTCTGGACAGGGAAATTGAGATATGGAGACTAAAGCAGCTTGCTTAAACTCACACAGAAAGCCCATGGTATACCAGAGGAGTAAAGGAAGAAAGTCATTACCCTAATCTGGCTTTCCTGCCTGTAAACCTTTTCAAACGGGGCTGCATGGACAGGCAAAAGTGTCACACAGTCGCTAGTGTCCCCACTATTCTAGTGGACCCTTGATCTACCAGGCTCTTGAATCAGTGAGTATTCTCTGTACCACTCCTGTTATACAGGAGAATGGCCTGCAGGAATGAAAAGGAGGTGCAGGAAACACCAGTTGAGGGCATTAGAGCAACAGGTTTTTGCTAAGCTGGCAGAGCAAGACCTGTTTAGTAGAGAAAGAAGAGTTCTAAGGATACAAAGACAAAGCAGGGAAGTTGCATTGAACTAAACCAGGATGGCACTTGCAGAGATGAATAGCTGCTTCCTGTCCCATATAATATGTATTCTCCTTGCAAACATACACAAAGGATTTTCTGGAAATGCATACTTTACTCCTCCTTACTCCAGTCCAGTTTCCCCTGGGTTTCAAGACACAGATGTAATTGAATAAATGGCTCAAGTCTACATTAAATAAGATCAAACACAATCCGAGGCACAATCCAAAACTGCACAGCCAATGAAGGCCTTTTTATTGTTTTAGTAGGATTCAGATCAGATCCCAGTTAGATAGTTTATTTCAAGTGTAACAGGATAATGGCAGTAGAATGAAGTAGAATAACCTGGAGGAATCCACTTACACTCATTGTCTGTTAGCTTCAAATGCTAATAGAATTAATAATAATAATAAAAATAAAGAAATAAAGGGGAAGGGTGGTGAGACAATATCTCTGTACCAAACTATAGGTGTTAAGGTGCAAGTCTAAATAGAACTGGGTTGATGAGATCTGATGTAGTCATTCCCTGCTCACTACAAGAACTAGACCTGGAGAAGAATAAATTGGACAAACACTTGCAGACAAGATGGTGGCTCTTAGACTGAAGCTTTGCTTCCAAGACCTTACTTGCTGAGTTTCCATCTCTTTTGTACCTGATGCCTCACCTTCAGCTGTCCTAGTCTGGCTGAAGTTCCAAGAAATAGATCCACCAGTCTCTCACTGCCCATCCTATCTCTGTCACTGTCACTGGGAGATGGCTACTGTGAGCTCTCCTCCTTTCTAAAGGACCATCTCATTTCAGCCTGCCATGCACAAGCTGCTCACTGAGCTTCCCTTCATGCGGGGTCTCAAGACTCCCCCTTCTGATGACAAATCTCTGCCTTGACCATCCCTCCTTTACATGCTGCAATTACTTGTTTTGTGGTATCCATATCTTCTAAGCCATAAACTGGCTTTTTTTTTTCACCTTTCTGTTAATTTCCCCTTGCTTTGGATATCAGTGAGATTTCAGTTCTTCCTTCTGAGTCACTGCTTTGTTTTTGCTCAAATACTGTCTTCATTTGCAACAAAGCTGACAGTAGTATCTGCTAGTGGCAAAGAAGGAGGACTTTTAAAGACACTTACAAAGCAAAACCCATGCCAGAGGCCAGGTCCTGTGCTACTGGTAATCATTACTTTATGCATGTTTAATGATTATTCTTCTAAGAAGGAAAATAAAAAAAAATAGAAACAGAAACTGATGAACATGAAAAATGAAATGCTGAAAACAGGATGGATTTTCGTGTCAGTAATATGATCCTGAAGTGCAATTCAAAAGAGGGTGAAGGAATACTAGTGATCTTGATACACTGCAATAAGACTCTGGAGAAAGAACTGCATTGACTTCCTAGCTCTGCCATGGCAGGAATCACCTCAGGTACTATTTAATTTCACTGAGGCTTAGCTCTCTTTGTGTAAAGGGTGATTGTTCTTTCTTTGACTTGCAAGATTGTTCTGAGATGTTTTTATCCTGTAGAGATGTTGTTTAGTGGAGCACCTCAGAGAAGTTTCTTTTGTTAGAAGAGATGCAGTTACTGGTGAAATGTTGAAAAGGCAAAATTTGTGAAAATTTTAAAAGTACCAAGCCCTGAGGAAACAAGGGTAAACTCCTTTGTGGAGGCTGTTTCTTCAAACCAGGCAGGTGGTTTAAGTGAGGAGTCTGTCTCCACATATCTTTCTTCCTCTGTTTGTGATAAACCTTTAGCACCAGGATATTTGCCTACAACACCTTGGAACAGGCTGTATCGTTCAGTATTTGTATCTGTGTGTAACATTACAGTTCTCTCTTTCAGTGCTGTCTTTTGCAGAGACCTCCTGAGACCTCTTGGCCCCATTTCACTGTTTTAGTGACCAGCATGCATCTGACCTGTAATACATCTGACTCTGTAATATTGCAAATTGCCTCAAAAACTGGCTGGCCCCTTACAGCTGGTGGTTGAAGATGGGAGCAGTTTAGGAGCCCTCAGAAGAATTTTAGCTGCATGCTCATGAAAATGCTTCTGAAGAATGTTGGGATAGAGGTTCAGGCTTGTTTTTGTCTCAGTCCATCTCTTCATCACCTGAGAGCTGCTCACAGCCAGAAGGTAGGAGACATTGGCCCATGCTAAATCCTAGCCTGCCTTTTCTGGCAATGTGGGAAGGGGAGGCTGCTGCAGTTGTGCCTTCCCAGCAGCATCTCCCAGTCACAGCTGCTGGATAATGGACAGCAGCCCCAGGTTTTGCTGCGAGAACTTAATCTGCACTGTCGTCCCTCATTACTGCCACTCAGTGCCGTCGTGTCCAGCCATGAAGGGTCACAAGATGACATGAGAGAGGTCGGGCAGGGGGTGTACAAATGGGCCTGGCAAGCATCGGGAAATATGGAAAGGCTAAGAAGAGAACAGCTACCCAAACGATGCTCCAAGCGGCTCGCTGGGGATGGGGCTGAATGCGGCTGGGTTCACGCTAAGTTTTCCCGAAGGTCACTCTGCAATATGGTAACTCCCAGCCCGGCTGTCAGTGCCCATAAAGGCAGCTCTCCTCACAGTGCGGGGGTGGGGAAGGGAAGGAGGTTTGTTTAGAAGCATTAGTGCACCCCTCCCCCGGCCCCATTAGTGGCCCTTATTAAACCAACACAGACAAAGAGCAAAGATGCCCTCGTTAATGGAGAGTCTTCGATAATTACTCTGCTCTGCCGCTTCTTTTGGGGCCTGAATAGCCTTTGAATAATGTTTCTCTTGCTGTGGTTGCAGACAATACCCTCGCAGACTGCTTTAAGCGGTGCCAATCCCATTAGCAGAAGAATAGCAGAGCTTTCTGGCTGTGTGGGTGTGTGTGCTCACGGGAGGACAGCGGGCTCGCAGTGGGAACAGACTGCGCTGCCCACTGCTTCGCTCTCCTCTCCTGCCCTCCAGGGCCCAAGGAAGCAAAGCAGGCAAGTGCTGGGCGAGACTCCATCTCAGAAACCATCTCCCTATTTCAGCAGCCCCCGTGCCGGGGCACTTGTGAGAGCCCTGCTGCTACTCGCTGCAGGAGGGCAGAGACGGGCATGGCCGTTCACCAGAAGGGAAGGGAAGGGAAGAGCAGAGCTGGGAGGCAGAAACCCCGCAGGACTGGGATGCCTCCAGCCTTTCCTCATTTTCCCCAGGCACAGCTCTCCTCGCGCCCACACAAAATTCCTAAGGGGATGGAGGCCCAATAGCCCCCAAAATAAGAATCAGACAGAGCTGCTGCTTTACTATACAGAGGAGATGAGACACTCACCTTCTGCGTGCATTTTATTACAGAGTGTGAAACTGGCTATACCACCCAGTTTTGGGAGGGTTAATTTTGTGCTGCACACCCCAAGCAGGAAGCTAATTAGTGTGTTCAATGGGTAGCTATCAGCCAAACTTGGAAGAGTTGGGATAATTCTACCTGAGCCTTTCTCTTTGATCTCCCCTTCTGCATGATAAGTGAAAATAGTGTATAGCTGGGCTGGCTGTGGTGTTTAATTTAATCATCTGATGATATTTATTTTCACAAACATGAACTCAAGCAACAATTATCAGAAAGGCTTCATCTTGTGCTGAACACTCCAGTTAATGGTCTTTCTGTGAGGAAATAGCTTCTATGTAGGGAGTCAGTAATTAAAACGTGTGAAAAAAGGCCACTTTTTCAGAGGCAGTGGAAGACTGGTGGGTCTAATGCTCAGCTGGTATGAGCTGTCAAGTCGGTCAATGGCCACAATAAATGGGCATTGCTCCTTCTACATTATGCCAGCAAAGGATGTGCCTAGAGAGTTGTTGAGAGTTTCCCAGTTTGAGAAGGAGGTTTGGATTCTTGTCAACAGGAGCCAAATTTAGGAACGGTGCAATGATCTGGTCTTTGAAAGATGATTCTGGAGTACTCATGGAAGATGTTTAGATTGAAGGAGCACTTGGTGCTGCAAACTGTCTCACAAGGAAAGCAGCTAAGTTAAGTTACTAGTATTACTAAAAACAGACATATTTTCCCTTTTTCAACACAGTGTTGAAACTAAGGAAAAAAATACATTTGACACATTCCAAGTACCAGAAAGATAATTTCCTTTATGTCTTTGTCATATGGAAAAATAATGTACAGTTTTTTTTACTCATACAGGTAACCACCATATGGCTCCATGCACAATTCAGTGTTGGGCCATGTGCTGATGGTTGGTGAGCAATGAGGACAAAGCTGGAAGTTGAGCTGTGAGGAAGGTTTTGATAGATAGCCACCACTATGTCTTTAACCAGTATATCTTACTGGAAACAGCTTATGATTTCATGTTGGGGGACAATATGCTTAAAAATGAAAATTGCAAAATCTGAAGCTTGCATTCTGAAAGATATATATAGTAATAACAACAAAAAATATCAAAGGTTCCTATTTCTTCAGAACTGAGAGTGTTTTTCTGCAGCTTTGAAAGATAATGTTGATAATTGGGTTGTTTTATTTTTTTTTCCTTTCTCCACGGCACACAGACTGCCGGAAGAAAAATCTCTGCTAGAGAAATCGACTAGAGGAATCAGAAGCAAGGAAGAGATAGATTTTTTCACAGCGCACACTGCCTGCTTTTCTCCCCTGACATCTGTGTCCCCACAGGTAATGGACCAGCATGCCCTGTGCACTATTTGGTTGGGTCTGAAAAGAAACTTTTCGTTTGTAATTGGGAGAGAGGCAAAGTTTGAAACATTTTCAGACACAGGAGTCCTAGAGAGTCTCTTCCCTTCTGAGGAGCCCAAGAGATAAATATTTAAGTATAATTTGACAAAAGGCTGGATGGTGATAAATAACATGGCAGGTAATGATACTGCCTTGTCCTTTGTGGGATCTAGCTGAATTGGAATAAAAAAAATCAATTCTTGACTAAAGATCAATCCTTGACTGTTACCTAGTGAAGAAGCCATTCATCCTTGGGAGCAGGACTTGGAATGTATGGTGGTCTAGTAATACGTTATTTTTGGAGGCCAAGATTAATTAATTTTCAGCCAGATTAACTGGTATTTTGTGTGCCAAAGGCTCTAATTTATCCTTGCTGTCACTGAAGTGAGATAACCCATTCAAATAGTACTTCGTTAATTGTGCCAGTTGCATTTTGCAGTGTAGACTAAATGGCTGATATGTGAGGAGATGAAAAACTGCTGGTGGAAGCTGACCTAACACCTGCCTTTTGCTGTGTTTTGTGAATCCGCTTTATGGATTCAATTCAGCACCATGTCTTGTGGTTCCACTTCAGCACTAACCTGATCTCTGCTGCTCAGCACAGCACCACCGACTCCCCTGTGGCACAGCCAGGGAGACACCACCGTGCCCGTGAGCTTAGACCTGTACATGGTGCTGGTGAGAGGGGCTCTGTGTACACGGGGCATCAAAATTCAGGTGCATCCCTAATCCAGACGTGGCTGTCTCTTGCCGCGAGGTTATTTTTACAGGACCAGTATTGCCGGGTGGGTTGCCATGCTACCTGAAACAAGCCATTTGTAATTGTTTTGTAACTCTTTGTTTTCCTTTTGCTGCCCTGGGGCGATATGGATTCATGCACCACGATGCTCCCTGCAGCCTTTGTGCCTAGGTAAGCAAGCTCGAGCTCGCACTTCGGGCTGTTAAAATCCGGTTAAGATTTTTCGTTTCTTCTGGTGCCAAGTGCCAGCTCCCTGAGAATCTCGGCTGCTTTAAACTTTGGAAAGTGCAACTTCACCCTTGATGTTTATACAGGAAAACCTGTGGTTTTTCTAGTGCTGTATTTTTAAGGGAAGTGAGACTGGCGGCTTGCCGGGACGGGCGGCGGCTCGGCCGGGGCTCGGCGCTGGCGGCGGCAGGAACCTTGGTGCGGCGGAGCCGTTTCCCGCGGCGGCCGGGACGGCTTTGCGGCAGGACGCGGCGGCAGGAGGGGCCGCTCGGCGCCGGGCAGGGCCAGCGCGGGCCCCTCCCGGAGCACGGGCACGGGCACGGCGCGGCCCGGGCGCAGGTAAATAAATCCTCCTTTGGTCCGCGGGCGGGGCGGGGCCGGAGGGGGCTGCGAGGCTCCCCGGCCCCTCCGGGGCGGGCGGCCGGGCCGGGCTTCCCGCAGCCTTCGCCGCGCTGCCTGCCCGCCCGAGCGTACGGGGCTGTGTGCGAGGGCCCGGGCGCGGCCGCGTTTGCATTTATAGCACAAACACGCCTGTAGTCATGTGCTCGTCTGGAAGGACGTGACCCCCCTCTGCATAAAAAGGCCCCGTGCCTTCGTTTTCCCCACCTGGCTCACGGTCTCAGCAGGAATTTGGGTGCTCCTCGAGTCAGACTCCAGTATGTGTAGGCACAGGGTGCTAACATCCCTCTCTGTTTTAATAGCCCCGAGTGTGACATAATGCCGTGGTCTGCTTACCTTGCAGTAAAATTGCTTCTTTTAAGGAGCAAGCACCCAGACACAGCCAGTGGAGTTATACCTTCTGGAATCAAATAGGCCTGACAAGAGGGTCTGTGTTATGTAGGAATGAATGTGTGCTAGCTGGAGTATCAGCAGAAATGCTGGGGTCGCTGGCAGTGTGAGGTGAGGTAAGGGAAGAAACTCAAGAAACTACATTTGTGTAGGGCATCATGACTTGCTCCTGATCTGTTCTGCAAATATGCACAAATAGCTCTCATCCTGCAAAGCCTTGCAGACAAATCTCACTTTCAGCACTGCATACTCTACTGGTTACAAAAAGTCGCAGTAAGAATAAGAAAACATCTGAATCTTAGTTGGTCCAATGCCCATACACTTTAAGCAACAGTAATTTTCATCTTGCCACTTCTATGTCTTATTTATTCAAAATTACTGAATTAAATTTGGGACTTAAATCAGAAATCTAATGTGAAACAGAGCACTGTACAGTGGATTGAAAGTTCTTACCAGTCTATAGTAGCTAGATACATTGTTCCTGCGGGACCTTATCAGACTGAAGTCAGGTTATTGTTAGCATTTCAACATCATCAGATGCCTTGAGGTTTCTGCAGGGCTTCTGCTAGGATTTTCTGTAATGAAGATGTAGTCCAGTTTGGAAAAGAGCAAGCACTTATGCTGGGTAGTCACTCAGCTCTGTAGAGGTGCCTGTGGTTACAGCCGTCCTGCAGGGTCAGCTGTTGTGGCAGGGCTGCCAGGACCTGAACATTTGGGTTGCTGAGGTAGGTTGCCGAAATTCAGCATTATTTGGATCAGTGCTTCTTTTCCTTCTCATGCCAATTTATGTGACAAGCACTGTGGTCCTGGCTGTTTGAAAAACAAGAGAAGAGATTAGTTTAGGGTCTGAAAAGAGGGTTGTGATAAAGCACTGAATTTCCCTCAATGTCAGCATGCAGTCACTAACAGGAAATCCAGATCTCACTGTAGAATGGCTTGTACTGTCCCAGCTGATTCTTTGGGTACCACAGTTGGAGAGAGGAGTTAGCTCCAGCTGCAGATCAGGGCTACTCAGAAAGCTGTACAGTACAGATTTGGATGTTAAGTGTGTTTTCTTACAGCTGTGCCAGAATTTCAGGGAAGAAATGGTCTCCTGTGTTCTTGTGGGAGATGATCTGTTTCTTATCTTTTTTTGGGCCTCTGGGGCAATGCAAGCTGTTATTCCCTGCTATGCTTTTTACTTCTGTTCACAGCTCAACAAGGGCAAATTGAAAATGTCTTAATTTCTGAACCTTAAAAAAAAAACTCCTCAAGCATTTAAGTACTGTCTTTCCTCTTCAACCTAGTCCTAGAAAACGTGATGTGAGGAGATACTTATAAAATTTCAGTTTGCATTAAGTAGAAATGTTAATTTTTATTTGAAGAGAAGTTTTATTTCACCTGACATATACAAAATTGCTCCACATCCTAGCAGGAGCCAAGGTGCTCTATAGAGGCAGATACAATTAGAAGTATTAGACTGAGTCATGTTTGTTGTTTCCTGCTTGTCTAGTTCAATCATGTTTCCTTGTGTACTGAAGGAGTTTGTATCACCCCTCTCGGATACCCTGTTCCCCGACAATTTCTGTACTCTGTGCTGAATTCAGGAGGTGACAGACTGTTTTGTGGTGTCTCTGTGCCTGGCAGAACAGGCAGTGTTCTTGTAGACAACGACAGCATGTAAAATCCAAGTTACACAACTTCAGACAAACCTGGAATATAAGCACAGAAATAATTCACTCCCTTGGGTTGTTATTTGATGCTACAGGTGTGTTTAAGACCACAGGTAAGACCACAGATCCATGTCTAGGGCCAGATCACTGCACTGCTTTGTTCTTTTTGTCCGCGTGGATTTTGTGAGGTCAGGCAGCCACCCAACAGCATGCAGAGGGGGTGGTCTGGGTTTCAATCTGATGTGACCTGAGAAAGTGCCCACATGCTGATGGGTTTGGTTGGCTGCAGGCTGGGCTGTGTGTCACCACCAGTGCTTCCCTGTGGTCAGTCTGCTTGGCTTTTTGTTCCCTTCCTTGTTAAAGTCCTTCATCCCCCGTCCAGCTGCTGAGATTTTAAATGGTTACTCATCCCCAGGAAGTGGCACAGCCCTTCATTACTTGGTGGTGCTTCCCAGCCACGAGGGATGTGTGTCAGATGGCTGCAAGGTGAACAGTCAGTGATAAAGATCTTGGGAGAGCTGTCCAGCAGTCAGTTTCTGGAAAAGAAGTCCTGCAGGTGGTCTGTCTTCCTCCACTCGTGGTTGCTCCTCAGCCTCCAGCCCCACTTTGTTCTAGTGCAGGCTGTTGTGCTCTTTGCAGCTTTCTATTTCTTGTGTTTTAATCGCTGTTTCCAACTGACAGTAAGAATTAAAGGTAATGTATACTGTAAGCACTGTTTATTGTGCATTGCTGTTGCTCATCACTGGGTGAGCTGTTCTGGAGCTGTGATGTGTTAGTTCTCCACACCAGGAGGATGTCTCGGGAGCTTCCTTGTTAAAGGCACTGGGTGAGATGAGCAGCTGGGGAAGATCTGTGCTTCACAGAGCCAGACTTGTGTGTCCTTGCTAAGGGTCTGCTTCCCTTCACAGAACGTGGCATTCTTCTTCCTACCTGGTTTCACTTCTTTCTTCAGTTCATCTTTTCACAGTTGTTTATTTTCGTTTTGTTTTCTGTAGAGTAGAAGAGATCACCACTGTCTTTTAGCTTGACTGTAATTAGGCACTGAGTTAATTGCTTTTCCTGCTGTTTGCCTCTCCCTGGGTCTAGCAGACGGGATGTGGGAGCTCTTCATTGGTAAATGTTGGCAGTTAATTTCATCCTTGAGGGCAATGAGACTGGCAAACAGGTGGGTTTCCAATATGGAAATGGTTATGTTTACATTCAGTTATCCTCTCTTGAGCCTATAGCCAAGCATTCCTGACCAGGAAGTCTCTTTCTCCAGTTTTTGTGAGTTTTTCCTGAGTATTGCCAGTGGGTTTGTGCAGGAATATCAGTCAAAAAAGTTGGGATAAAGTTGGGATAGACTGAAAAATTTAAGCAATGCATTTCGCAGTTTGTCTGTTGGGGAAAGAGGCCTTTGGAGAGGGGCTTTAAAGATGTGATCTAAAGACAATTGCCCAGGTGATGTTGAATCAACCATTGATTGTCATATGGCAACCTTTTGAAATTGTGGTTCCTTGTATATGAAAAATTTCTTGTAATTTTCTCTTCATTATGAGGCACTGTAAATTTCTTCCAGCCATTGAAATGGTGACTCTAACAAGCTTGTGTACTCTGTCTCACTTGATGTACACAGCAGTAGGTCATCCGGAATTTGAAATCACTTGGGAAAAGGCTTGCCTTGTGCCATGGGAACAAAATACAGCCAGGATCCAAGAGAATGTGATAGTTTGCACAGGGACAGTGTCCCAGCTGATGCTCACTCCCTGCAGTTTTCCTTTGAGAAATTCCTCCTTATCAGTTGCCTCTCCAAGATGGGTGTGACAGGCAAGCAGGAGTGCAGCCTTCAATTGCTGCTCAGAGAGCTGGCCACTGCATTGCCTGGGGTTCATAACCACTGGGGGGAAAGTGTCTGGAACCAGGACTCTTGCAGGACTCTTCAGCTCCTTGTGTAAGTACTTTGTGCCAGTGATGTGCAGAACTGCATAGGCAATGGTAAAAACTGTGTGTGTGACAGGCATCTGTGCATCCTTGTTCTCTCTTCTGTCCACTCAGGTGTGCCCTCCTGATAAATACAGCTTGACTTCTCAACTTTAGGTAGCACCTAAGTCATCAGCTTCATAGCTTTTTTCAGGGATTCTGCACAGCAGAGCCTGGTTTTCAAGGACTGTCATTGACCTGTGTGTCGTGTTTAAATGCAGGGCAATACTTGTCTGATGTGACCTACAGAGCAGGTCAGAGATCCTTGAAGCAGCAAAACCTGTAGATTGTGTTTGTTTGACGTACCAGTGGAAGACATTCAGTCACAGTCTGAGGTTGCTCTGACTGACAGGGAGAAAATCTCAGTAGGCTCTTAGCTGTGCCAGCCCCAGTGGATTGTACTCAGAGAGACAGACATCAACCCCTTCTTCAGATTTGCTAAGACTGGGTTTGTCTGAACAACTCATAGCCCATAAACTGGACTGTAGTGGTCCAGGCCTACAGCATAACAGAAATAGACGTCCCTAGGTTGCTTCAATTTGCTCTGCTACCTAATTGTTACTCAACTGAAGGAATCTCTCCCCGTTTTCCTTCTTGGCCTTGGAGTTTCAGCCCACAGTTGTAATGCAGTGTGAGATAAGCAGAGCTGGTTCCCACAGAAGGTTCCAGTGTGTTGAGAAGGGGATAGGGCAAGCTCCCCAGTGCCTGAGGCACCCCTGCTCTCTATTTGCATACAGGTAGCTTGTAAAACTCCTCTTGTGCTATTGAGATAAAATTATCAGAAACCCTAATCTTTGCCAGGAATTTGAGCCCAAGAGTCATTAAGAATCAATGAGACTTGAGGGATTTTTAATATTACCTGTCTTTGGCTACCATTTACTGACTGAGAGCTCCTGTAATTTATGCATTTCCTCATGAACATAATTCCTTTCTAATTCTCTCTCCAAATACCAGAGGAAAGGGGAAGTCTCTATTTGTCTGTTGTGTATCACTTGTTATGTTAAGCATCTCTATTATCTGCAATAGAGGTAGGAAGTCCTCTGAGCACCAAAACCAACAAGATTGATTATCAAGTTGTGTGAGGTCTCCTAGTCTTCCTTTATGCTTTTCGCTCTACTTCACAGAATTTTCTGTGCTTTTTAAATTTTACCATGCAATGCTTGGATATTTTCCATAACCCATAAGGATCCAGAAGACGTATCAGGAAGTTAAATGATCTCTTCCAGTGTGTGTTCCTTGGTGTTTGTCATTCGTGACTTTTCCCGGCTGTCAGACTGTGCTGTTACCCAATTAAATCCATATGGCTTCTCCAAGGGAGGTAATCTTTACTAAACTGGAGTGTCTCATGTGCTATGACCAGTAATCCTTGCTGTTTACCTCAGCCATGTGAGTGATGGGGCCACTATAAACTTGTGATAGTAAAGACTATTCATGTTGTATGTGCACATTAATTATCTGACTGCTGCATGTTCTGCTGGGCAGATATACTGAAAACTGTTTTTCAGCTGCTGCAATCCATGTGTCCAGCAGTTTTTGCTGAGTACAGTGCAGCATGTTCCTTCATCCTTTTTTCACTAAGACTAGTTCCCAGGGGCCTGGATGAGCACAAATCCAAGCTTACAGTTGCCTATAGCTTCATCAATCTATAACCGTTTGGGCTGATGCTTCTTTCTTCTTTTCATATTCACTGCCTGAATAGGCTGAACATCTTTGGAAAAATTAAGGTGTTTCAAGAAACAATACATAAAGCAATATGTTTTATAGTAACTTAAAAGGAGTTTAACTTATCCTATTCTTTGCCTCTTTTTACCCTTCCCATGAAGGAAGTGATTTTCTCTGCTTTCTCTCCTGAAGGAGAGTCTGATGACTGTTTATTGCCATGTAAGAGTTTGCTTTCATTTGGCACCAAATCCATGCAGACATCTCAATTAAATTTTTGTTGAGTGCCGCTGTCAAAAAGTGCCTTTATGGAGGATATGTAATTGCAGGATCCCAGTGCTAATGGGAATTACTGGCATAACTCTTTTAGTGGTGTAGGAAAGGATGAGCCTGCCACCACTGATGTCACCTTTCACATCTTTATTGAGCAGGGCAAACAGACTATTTGGGAAGGTATGAATGCTGCAGTTTGTGAACCATGTGATATGGGAGCCTGTCATCTTATGACCATGTGATTCAGCATCCTACTGGATATGAGGTCAGTCTGTAGTTTGGCATCACCACACTTGGCTGGGTGGTGCTGGATAGCTCCAGTCTCACAGGATCCAGAGAAACGTTCAGCTGCTTGAAGCCTCCGGCATTTAAAAATGAACTTGTTAAATGTAAGTGTCAATTTTTTATCCCTTACTTTCCACCTTTCCTAGTAACTTAAAATAAAGAACAGACCACCATTGTGTCTGCTATCACTAGAATGCTGCAGTGGCATGTCACAAGCCCTTTTGGCGTGATTGCTGCTCCAGTTGTGTGAGGGAGTGCAAGGCTGCATTCTCTGCCAATCCCGTGAGGCAGCTTCTTTGAATGGACCAGGCTGTAGCCTTCACTGCAGGCCTATGGTTTTGTTGGTACTAGCTATGTTCAAGTGAATCTATGTTCAACTGCTTCTTGCAGTTTGCAACTTCAAAATTCCATTCTTGCTATAAAAATATGCTACAGAAGGGTGTAAAATAAGTGGACAGGTTGCACCACATTATGTCCCTTAGGCTGTTCTTTAAGCTCCCAAGCTCTGTGGTACCATGGAACAGAATACTCTTCTGGGGCTGCTGGCAGGAATGAACTTCAAGAGTAAACTCCTTGCTACATTAAGCTGACAATGCAGATGTGCCCAAGATGACTTCATTTCCTACTGTGTCAACTGGCACAGCTGCACAGCTTTGCAAAGAGTCTGCTCCCATACTGTTCTGATTTGAAATAACTCCAGGTCTGTTTTGTTCAGCCCTCTGGTTGTGGTTTTGTGTCTTATCTTCAGTGTTTAACTCTGTGTTCACATAATTGAAGCTGATCCTACCCTGGTTCACTATGAGATTAGCAAAGAGTTAAGGGGAGAAATATCTCAGTGTAAAGGCTTGATGTTCCAGAGTTGTGTATGTGATTAGTTATTGCTTTTGAAAGTTACTTAGTTGGAGTGTCTTTGTGGACATCATAGTCTGAACTGCAGATCTACTAGTAGGGGAGGGTGAGCTGCTGCTTTTGAGCACAACTCAAAAGCATGCCTGGCTACAACTGAAGCAGAGGTGGGAGGAAGCCACTGGGGGATTGTGGAGGAGATTGGTTTGTGCTACAGAATTGTGTGTGCCCCCTTCATTTGGGGTTACTGGCCACCTTCCTCTCTACCTCTAGCTTGCTATAGTAAAAGGTGCCTATTTAAGCAGCTTTCCTAATAGAAGTTAGGCTAATAGACTGTTCTGGATTATAAAAAAAACCCACCTTAAATAGAAGTACTACCTGTTTTCGATGCTGTTTAATAGATGTTTTTTCCTGCTAAGTATAAATCTTCATGGGTCCTGGTAGCACTTCAGCGGCATTTACAAGCTAATGAGCTGCTAATTATCTGCCCAGCCCAGCTAATTAGTTTTGTTAGGAGTGTATTAATCCGGGCAGAGCTCTGAGCTAATGCAGCTTTGGTGCTTCTAGGATTTGAGCTGATGTGTTCAAAACTCTGACTTTAAGCTGTTCCGCATGTACAGGCTCTGGGTACTGCGATTTGTCTTAGGAGACATGAGGGCTGTTCTCCTGCCAGTACAACTGCCCACTCTCCAGGCCCCAAGAACTCGCAGACATTTGACAGTTACCCCAATTTAAACATACCTACCGTGCATTTCCTTTCAGCACGGCAGCACTGTGGGTGGAGCCTCAAGACTGAGAAGTTAAACAGCAGCTGACTTGGTGTGGCAGCAGTCAGCAAAGGGACACCCCCTTACTGCACCATAGGGAATAGAAACTCCCCTTCCTGGCTCCTCACAGGTGTAAGCTCAGGTAGTCAATACAGCTCTCAATAGTTCCAGCTTTCAAGCTCCTTGCTGGTCTTATGTTTTGCCCAGTTAGTCAACAGTTTGGAAGTAAAGACCTGCAGATTTGTGACAGTGCATATGGTTTATTTTGTTTTGTTGGTAGGTTGCATTGTCTCTGAGGTTTCACTTGAGTTCACAGTGATATTCTAGAAAGAAACTGTGTACAGTGCTCTCCAGTAGCCTCGTAGCATTGATTTATTTGGCAAATGTCACAGTTCTGTTCATGCAGACGTAGCCACTGTAAAACTCGTGTTGGTCTCGATAAAATTACGAGTTCAAGCGATCTTGGACAAAAAGGCAAACTATTTGAGGCTGGTTGGCCTATTTTATGACCCTGTAGTTTATCAACTTTTTCTTAGAGCCCTAAGGGAAGCTCTATGAAGCATTCCTTAGGTGGCTATCTCTCAAAGCAGCTTTCTAAAGCTTGGTTAAAAAATTGTGACACTTTGGTTTCCTGTTATCTGGTGTCCCATCCTGCTCTCTGCAGCTTTCAGTTCAAAAAGTGATTTACACAGCGTTCGTACAGAGTGAACAACTGAAACCACAAAGGGTTTCTTCATACACAGTAATTTTGGTGCCAATTGAAGGAGAAAGTTAAATGAAGGGGATTATGACTGTGGAAGGAGTGATGTGATTAAACATATTTACATGGGAATAGACTCTTACTGATGTGATGTTTTGCTTTTCTTTACAGGTACTCTTCATCTCTATGAGCTTGTTTCCTACAGGTACCATAGCCCACTTGGTCAGTGGGTGTTAGATCTTCCCTCTGAAGACAAATTGACTTGGTTACTTCCTACCTCTATGGGTTGGAGTTGGTGGCTGTGTTTGCCCACCATGTCCAAGTTTATGGTGTGCCAAGGATAGATGTGAAGCAGGTCTTCAGCTCCATATTGATGTGGTATCTTCTCAACGCATCACAACGCCTTGAGCCCACGGCAGCGCAGGATATGGAGGCTCTTGAAGTGGATGACATTAGCCCTGCCTTGGAAGTGACTGAAGACTTTTTCAATAGTTTTGATACTAAGCTTGAAAAGATTGTGCAGCCCTCTGAGGTGTATGGTGTACAGGAGGTCCCCGAACTGGTTGGCCATGAGGTATTTGATCAGATAACAGAGAGCAGGAACCTCAGGAACGTCGCCTCCTTAGCCAAAAGTAGCCTCATCTGGGATCACTGCAAAAATGGCCTCTTGGAAACCAAAGCTCAGACAGCGTTCCCTGCCAAAGACCAACGCATGGTGCAGAGGGGAACAGCTGCTGACAACCTTGCTTGGGCAGGGGAAGGGGAGACCACAGCTTTTAATATCTTCAAGATCTGCCAGCGGCGGAGAGATAGGCCTCGCTCAGTGAATGACATCCTGGTGCAAAATGAGGAAGCCTCCATGTTCAAACCTGGTCACAACAGGTCACGCTCTGATATCAGCCATGTAAACTGGAGAGTGGTCTTCACAGGCACCTCCCTGCAGCAGCCACCTGTACCTGGTCAGGACAATAACTGTGCCCTGCTTTCCTACCTGGCATTAACCAAGGGAGAGGACATCCAAGGAAACACAGGTTTGTGCTGGTGCTTTGTTTATTTTATATGAGGAGTTTCGTATCTGGTTTTAATATTTGTCTTGAAAGAAGAGCTGGAGGTTAAAAAACACAAAAAACCCACTCAAAACCCAACTGTGAGGTAACACTTAAAAGAAGAGGAATCGGAAGAAAGAAGAGAAATCTTTTGTCTTTGATGTGGCTCTGTGTGTTTGTCTGCCTAAGGATAATTTTTTAAACTTACCTTGATTTCTGTTCTTTTTATGGTTTAAAAAATTAAGCTTGTTTTACTTTTTGCGTCTATCTTACTCAGTTTGAGTCAGGAAAAAATAATTTATTTGCTGTCTATTTCTGATCATTTCCTTGAATGATTTTCCCAAACTTAAAAAAAGCTTTGAATGCTGAAGCTATTGGGAGAATGGCAAATCCAAACAAAAGCAGTTTCCATAAAGTGAAAGAGTGGCCATTAAAAAGAGGACATACAGAGCTTTACTGTGAGGCCCAATATCTCTGCTCTCTTTCTTTAAATAATGCTGAATTTCCCATCCATAAGCAATCAACAGAAACTAAAGCACTCAGTTTGTCAATATTAAGGCATCCCTGCCAGCTTTGTGTGGGGCACAGGAAGTGTTGTCAGATTGAGGCAGGCATCTCCAGTGAGCCAGATGAAGGGGTGTTTCAGCAAGTGATACTTCTTCCTTTTCCTTTCTCAAGCACTGCACTGAAGAGGTTCTGCTCAGGGCTTTGCAAACACTGACCCAGTGTCTCCATCTCCATGATTTATTTTGTAGATGCCAGTGTAGGACCAGGCACTTAGGGAGAAGAACAGCAGCTAGTGCCACAAAGATTTTTGTAATCTAAATAAAGGCAGGGCTTAACTAAAAATCAAGGGATTGTGAAAGGGTGCATGTATGCATATGGTGGCTTGACTCCAGTTATGAATAGGTGGCCTGTTTAGGGTCAAAACAGACTTTTCATGTTGGGTTTTCCAGGTAAGTCACCTATATTGGAACATAGAAAGCAGGTGCCTAAGTTTGTGTTTGGGGAGGTGTATGTGTGTATAAATGTATATAACATCTAAGGATGTATAAGTGTATGTATAGGTACAAACATGTAGGTTGTGTTTTATTGTGACATAGTTGCTGTAGCTCAAAGAAGGGTGTTCTTGGTTGACAAAGGAAAGTATACCTGCTGTTATTTTTGTCTAGGGAGAGGTATTGCTTCTTGTAGATTGGAGCCTCTGTTCTGTATCTTTCTGTGGAAAGGATGCAAAAATGTACTCACAAGTCTGGAGACAGAGCTCTTAGTTTTTGTCAGCTGTATCCTGGGCATCTCCTGGGTTTGATGGGTAACAATTTCATATGCCCACAGAAACTCCATTGAAATGTAGCCATTGAAGGTCTGTACATGTCCCTGGTAGTGTTTTAAGCTTAATCTGTGATTCTGTGATATGAAATTCCCATGGCCCCACTTCTCAAGGTAGTCAGTGCTTGCTGTGTGCCCTCCAAGAGCTTTCTGTATGGAATGTTGGAAGGCAGGGGTACCTTCTTTGGGGAAGGAGAGCTTCTGTGCTCTGAAAATACTTTTTTAACCTGTTTCCTTTACCTGTTCTGTTCAGCAGCTGTGCAGGTTTTACAAGGTAGCCAGGCTATTCTTCCCTCTGTGTTTACAAGAGAGCCTCCAAAGAGTTTGCTGCTACTGTGAGCTGACCTGAAAAGAGAAGTGCAAAAGCAAGAAAGTAGGTTTTGCAGATGTGTTTCTGTGGCTACTAATTATTCTCCAGAAAAGATTGAAGAATGTATTTGGAGGTTGGATAAAATCTACTGCAGTTGTTGAAGGGGTCATAGTGGTTGCATCCTTAGAAGACATCCTTTTCTGGATTTGGGTTTTAATCCAAATTAAATGAATGCTGTGAGATACTGAGAGGACCTTCAGCAACTCCTGTCAGTCCTCACTGATGTAAAGGACTTCCCTCTGGAGCCTGCAGAGGTCTCCCAGTCCTCCAAAGCTGTCCCAGTTACTGCATAGATAAACTCTTCTTTTTTTTTTTTTTCCTTAGTGTCATAGTATACCCATTACTGTGGGCTTATCTGTTCCTGCTGCTTGCTCTTTTATAGAATCATAGAATCATTTAGGTTGGAAAAAACCTTTAATATTATCTACTCCAGCTGTTAACCCAGCACAGCTGATATTACCACTAAACTGTAATACAAATAAAATGATACTGAATCCTTTCCATGTGCTGAGAAAGAAAAGGACCTGAAAAGAAGCTGTGCTTTTTGGGGCAGTATCTTTGGCCTGCTGGTGAAAGAACTCATGTGCTAGAAATAAACCCTGTTTGTCCTATGGGGCACAAGCAGGAAGCAGAGCTAGCAAAGACAGAAGTTGTAAGCAAATTCAAGGCATGCTCTTGTATTTCTGGGCATGTGGCCTGGCAAACAAAGAGAAAATACTGCTTCTGTAATATACAGTGACATTGGCTTGGATTTTTAAAACACCGTTTTAAACAAGGCACGATTTGATGGTCATGTGGATGTTATTCAAACACTGCCACTCCTGACAGCGTGGGTGCTACAGTACTTTTTCCAGGCAGCTGTTTTGTTTGCCTGCTGTGCCTGTGAGCTTGGGGAATTCTAGAGCTGTCACTGTGTTGAGCACCTGCACACTGACAAACTGAAGGACACATATCTGCAGACCCAGGTGGGAAAAGAGGTGGGAAGAAAAGACTGTATTTTTAAGTAGGAAGATAGTGGACATTGTGGATCTGAGGCACAGTTTGTCCCTGACCTAGCAAAGCCCACCAAGAAGGTGACCAGCCCAACCCAATTTGAGAGCATTTTAGGTCCCAATCCTAAGTTTTGTAAAAATCTGAGAGGAAAACTACTGACAAAAACTCTGTAACTTACACTCATCACTTACTAAGCATTAGAGAGTTCAGAGAGGAGTGCCCCCTCAAGATGAAAACTCCTCACAAACTAGGCATTTCTGCTTCTGCTCTTTTCCAAGTTACTTGGAACGACTGTTGTCAGAAATGCTTCAGTGGTGGAAAACAGAGTAACCTTTCCTGCCATGCCAACTGAGATGCCAGTACAGTCAGTTGTTCTGGAGTTGTGTATCTTCTGGACATGCTGATACAACATTTGGTCTCTCTCTGCAGGGGTGCTGGTTGCACCAGCTGCCCCAAGTGTGGTGAGTGGTAGGTGGGTGCTAGGCTGGCCTGGTTCAGTGCTATGTGCAGGGCTCCTAGCTGGGACGAGTGGGCAGTTCCCAGTGGAGAGGAGAGATGCTGAGGGAGATATTACTCTGTCCCCAGCTCCCGAGTCTCTCTTTGTTTTCCTCTGCCTTCTTTCACCTCTTTCCTTGAAATTATAACACCAAATGGCTCAGATGTGAGCCATTTACTGTAATTATTTCCTTTTTTTACTCTTCTTCAATTTACTCTGCCTGTCTCCATAAGGAGGAAAAGAGATGCAGTTCTGTTTGGAAGGTGGATAGAGAGATGGTACCATTTGCTCTCTGAGTAAAAAGGTATTATCTGGCACAGTGCACGTAGAAGAGATAAAGGAGCAGAGCTGTAAGATGTGTGTGTATGTGCAGCATATGGATTCTGCCTGTCTCTGCCAGCATCTATTGCCCTGACCTAAACAATACGAGGCATTTGAATGTTAATCAAGGTGGCTGCTGGTTCTGTCCCAGTTTGAGTGAGAGCCATTGGAGCAATTTCACAGAGCTTGAAGGGAAGGAGTGGGGTGAAGGAGGGAGAGGGGGGTGCCTCTGTGAAAGACAGGGAGAGATAGCCTTTCTCTAACTTAACAAAAGACAAGCAAACCTGTGTGCAGATGAAGGAGGGGTGGCTGGGGGAAGGTTATGAGTTGTCTTATTATGGAGAAGCTTGAACAGTCATCTGTACTTGATGGAAGCGAGAGAGATTGCAGTTGGAGCTGCAGAAGCTGCCTCCCTGATTGGATTAATAGAAAGGGAAGATGACTCTAGAATGGCTGTCCATTATCTGCACTACAAAGGGATTAGTGTGGGTTTCAGAGAAATTAATGGCTTTTGAGTTAGTGCAGAAATACTAATGAATGTCAGGGCCAGAGATGTACTGTGAACAAAATTGGTTCTTTTTTAGTGTGTCCATCTGTGTGCACATCCATCCATTTGGGCTATCAAAGTGTGCTTTTTCTCTACCATTTTGGGTTATAGATTAGGCTTTCAGTTTTCATATTTAACTGAAATACTCTCGAGTAGTTTATTGATATGTGAGGTGTAGTTATACTGACCTTTTTAGACATAGTGCCCAAATAGCGATTTTTAAAATTGTTGGTATGGTTTTTGCCATATCTGCAGGAAATCTCTGTAGATGGAATGCTTTGAGCATGGTGTTAAAAGCAGGCTCCATTCTGACTGTGGGGGTAAATGGGGAAGCTGAGGCTGAGCTGTCAAGGTGATACCTAAGTGTCTCCTTTTTGTTAGGGTGGCTGCAATGTAGCATTCTTCCCCCATTTTTAACCTCTGTGAGATTTCCATACCAACATTAAGTATATCAAACAATTAATTTTCATGTATTTCATTAAGTTTAACTGGAGCTTGTCTACTTAATCCTTAAAAGTCCTTAAAAGTTGGTCTTTGTTGAAGAGCTGGCAAAAGCTTTTACATTGCTGCTATTCTGATTCTTTCTCCTGCCCATAGAAGAAACTGAGAATTAGCTACAGGAATACATGCAGCCAAAGGCAGGAGCATCTTCTTAGAATGAAGATACAGCCCAGTGTTGCCCCAGTTGGTATCAGAAGCCCTGGATAGTAACTAAGTTCCTCAAATACTCGAGTCCCTGACTCTCCTTGTGCACTGGGAGGACAGACTCACCCCTTAGGCAGCAGTGGGGAGAGCAGTTTGGCCAGGAATCTTGGCTGTATCAGCTGGGACGCCAGTACAGATGGAGATGGAGTTTCTCTACAGGCCTGGTTTTGTTTCCAAGCTCATCCAGTCATCCAGATGTTTCTGTTCTCTTAGCTCTGTGTTGCAGATGTCCTCAGTATACTCAGAGATGATGTCTAAAGCTTGTTAGAGTGTGGCCTGTTAACATGAGTGTAACTGGTTAAGCTGAGATGCTGAAAATGATTTATGCCTCCAGCTATCCGTATTTCAAAGGCTGTCAGCCCCAGGGTGGAAATCTTGAGTAGACCAGCTCTTGTATTGCTGTGATCTGAAAGGCTGTGTGTTAAAGTCAATTGATGGTGATTTTGTTGTGACCTAATTATGCTGGGCAGTGGATAAGAGGCTGTTTCCAGGTGGCTACCTTGCTCTTGTGCCAGGAATAGCAGACTCCAGGGGAGATAGAGAATTGAAGGCAGAAACCTTTACTTGTGTCTGCTAATTCTGTCACTGTGTGTAAGTCAAGACCCAAATCATTTAGGCTTACTGGGTACTTACAGGTACCTTACCTGTAAGGGTACCCAGTAAGGGTGAAGTAGAACTTAAATGGGAGTAGGAGTTTGTTCCTCATGCTTGGGTTGTTTTGGGGTGCCAAGTGTTACAGTTGGTATTACAGTGTAACAGTGAATGCCTCTGAATTTATACAGGGACCAACAGAAATTGCCTAGAGTCGCATGCCTAGCCCAAGGTGAAAATATGAATCCTGGCTGAAGTGGTGCAAATCAGATTGGAACAAATTTTGTATGGAAACCTTCTTTTAAAACTCAGAAATGCTTTAGATAATTCCTTTTAAATTTGCATCACTTTAGTGCTTGGAGTGACTTGTGTGTGGCTGGTTTTCTGTGGATAAAGAAGATTCCCCTCGACTTTGCCTTGAGCTGGGGTTTGTGAAACAGTCTGCTCCAGAGCACCTGAAGTGCTGATATGCTCAGGTGTATGTGTTTGAATCCCTCTGGGCAGTCTCTTGCTTTTTATTTTTGGTCGTGTGTGCTACTCCTGAGCCTGATTCTCATGAATCAGCAAAACTCTGGAGTAAACAGGACTGCACAGAATGTTCTGATCCCAGGTCATGGTGAAAGGTGGTAAGAAACTGCTGTGCTGGGCACAGTTCTGCGTTTGCCGGGTCAGTCCGGGTGCCAGGTGCTGTACAGGGCTGTTCCAGCCGCTTCCAGCAGCCCCTCCACAGGACACATCTGTGCCCATCGGCCACAGGTGGGGCCTCTTTGGCAGAACACATCTCAGGAAGGGCACAGCACTGGCAGCTGTGTCAAGAGCAGCTGAGGGTCAGAGGGTGAGAATGTGCTCCAGCCCCTGGGGAGAACGTGGTGGAGCAGGATCTCCCTGCAGGCCCATGTGGAACCCTGTGCTGGAGAATGTGGAGATTTCCTGAAGGAACTGTGCCCATGGAGAGCTCGTGCAGGGCTACGTTTAACATGAAGGACTGCAGCCCCTGGAGAGGACTGTGCTGGAGCAGGGGAAGGGTGTGAGAAGGAAGGAGCAGCAGAGGGGAGCTGACCAGCTACCACTGTTCCCTTTCCCTCTGAGCTGTTTAAGACAGGGGAGGCAGAGGTGGTGTTTGTGAAAACATGAAGTTGAGCCTGGGAAGGAGCCAGAAAGAGAGGGTAAGGTGTTTTACTTTGTATGTGTTTTTCACTGTCAAAATCCTATTTTAGCTGACAATAGATTACTTGATAGTATTGTCCACTTCTGGACTAGCTTCTGGGAGACTTGCAGTGTTTTGTTTCTCTGCCATTGTCATCCTGGATATCTCAGGAAAATTGCTTTGTTTCTCTGTCCCTCTGTTTCTTTGTTCCCTTTTTGTAAGGTGTTTTGGTACCTCTGGGTAAAAAAGTGCTGTATTCTCGGTGGCTCAAGGGTAGAGTTAGTGCTTGTGTTTGATAATTATAACCTATTACATGAAGATTCTTTCTGTGATCCTATCCTCAGATATGCCATGTGTGGGTAGGAGAGACATAGAATGATGTAGTAATCAGAGACAGTTTTAGAAAAATAATTGTAATACTCTAATTCTTTTTTCCTCCAGAACACAAGACAGTGTTCTCAAATCTTCTGAAGAAGGGATACTTGGAAGTTAGAAGAGACAATGACAGCTACTGGCAAACCTGTTATGCTGAACTCTCTCAGTACAAACTGTACCTGTATTGCTTGGACAGCAGTGGCAACCAGACTCTTCCCACCGTGTATCCACTCATGCGTTTTCAAAGGGTCACTGTTACTGGTGGCATTGAAACCAAGGTGGTGGACACTGTCCTGTCAGACAGCTCACAGCTACAGCTGAAGGCAGAGTCCTCGTGGGAGACTTTGGACTGGGGACAGAAACTTTGGGAAGCGGTGCATGCTTCTGTGCCTGCTTTTACAAGACAGCAGGAGAAACTGGAGAATGTGCCAAAGCCTGAAAATAACAGTGACCTTTCTCAAACTAATGGATTATTAGAGAAGCCTATGGAGCTCTTCCTATCCACCAATTTGACTGAAAACACTAAAGACTACCAAAATATTCTGAAATCAGGGACTCTTTACAGGTTAACTGTCCAGAATAACTGGAAGGCATTTACTTTTGTCTTGAACAGGTCTTATCTCATGGCATTCCAGCCTGGTAGGCTTGATGAAGATCCCCTGCTGAGCTACAATGTCGATGTGTGCCTGTCAGTCCAGACAGATCCTCAGGATGGCTGTGACTCTTGCTTTCAGGTCATTTTTCCCCAGGATGTGCTGCGCCTGCGTGCAGAGACCCGTCAGAGGGCCCAGGAGTGGATGGAGGCGCTGAAAGCAGCAGCCAATGCTACTCGAAGTTCAACTCAAAACCCACAGGTCACGCTTAGGAACAAACCTGGAGATCGGCCCTTTGGAAATGATCTCAGAAAGAGCAAGCGCCAGTCTGTGACCACCAGCTTCCTGAGCATCCTGACCACACTGTCTCTAGAGAGAGGACTCACAGTTCAGAGCTTCAAGTGTGCAGGTGAGCAGCCAGGTTGCAGCATCTGCACCTACACCCCCTCTACAGCAAAAGAAAGTCACTTGAAAGAGCATGTGTGTGTTTTAGCAGCACAGCTGTTCCCTGCCACTCACTGTGGCTGTAGGTAGTCTTTCTCTCTGTCAATTGTGGAGAAAAACCTAAGAGATATTCAGAGGTTCATCGCTTTTGATGAGCGGTGCTGAAACATTAGATTCTGCACATAGAGTACTACATGGGCCAGGGCTGCCCTGCAGGATAGCTGAGCTGTTTTCTTCATTCAGGACACTGTAAAGGTGGTGCAGAATCAAAGGAATTTGTTGTCTGACTCTAGTCCTATAGGCAAGACCATGTTTTTATCCAGTTTGGGAAGGAAGTGAAAATAGAGAGGATGTGTCTGAATGCAGTTTATTGTCATTTTATTTTAGCAAGGGCACGTGTGTGGAGCACATTTGGCACCTTATGCCTAAACTATAATCTCTGACTTGCTTTGGTTACACTCACTTAGAAATTGCCAGCTCAAGCAGAAACAGCTCTTTTGGAGACTTTTTCTCTTGCATTATGGGAGCTATGATGGTCCTGCCTCCTCTCCATGCTGCTTTGTGGTGTGGTTCTCATATTGCTCTGAAACCACACATGACTCTGGGGAGTATCTGTTGAGGCCCTGAGCCTGCTGGCTGGCCTGAATCCCTTCCAAGGGAGACCTGGGCCTTAAAAGTACTGAACTGCCCTCAAAATTGTCTGTGGGTGCAGTTGGGTTTGTCCTTCTCTGGTAGTTACCTGCAGGTCGTATTCTGCTCATCTCTCCACAGTGCATGGCACCTGCCTGGCAGCGGAGCATCCTGAAAGTTGGCATCATTGCAGTTAATGATTTGGTCACAGTATTTGGGATTCTGCCTGAATTCAGCTCTATTCTTAGCACATTTGTATGACTTGATGTAATTTGTTTTATATTTTGCTTAATCTTCTCATTGAGGTTCAGGGGAGTTTCAAGTGAATATTTTCGATTACCTCCTCTAAAATAGGATCAGGCTGTGGGATGGCAACAAAATACATGTCTCCAGTGTGAAACAGGCTTTAGTCTTGCTTTATGCAGTATTGGACCAGACTTTTCTCTGGAAAAGAGTGGATTCCCTCTCCCAAACATGGGATGATTAATATCCACTCACTCATGTATTCCCTGGAAAAATAAGGTGCTCTGACCAGGGTTGCATGATGTCTTTTCCTGATACACCTGAGGCATTCTCAATACTCCTATGGTCTCCTTTTAGTCTGCCAAACTGAACAAATGTTCTTGTGTAGAGAAACTCTTCTGGAATTGTGGAGGGTCTGCAGGAAGCTGGTCACTGGGATTTTCTGTCCCCGAGGATGGAAATTCCCAGCACTTTCTGTAGGAGCGAGTCCTTTGCCATTCCTGAGACCCTTAGGGCCAGCTGGAACTTGGAGCTGTTACCATGGAGCAAAGAAAGAAATAATTTTAGTTATAACTGGGAGAAACTGGGGAAACTTGTTTGGCTCAGGAAAGTTTGTGCTGAGGAGGCACAGGGGCAAGCTGAGCCCCTCTCCTTGTTCCTTGCTCCCTGCAGGCAGTTGTGCCGTGCATGGGCTGCTGTTTAACCTGAGGGGCCTGCTGTTGGTAATTACAGCTTGCAGGCATTGAGAGCGGTTTTCCCCAGGGCTGCTGGGAGGGGTAAGCTTGGAGAAAGATGAGGAGGGGGGAGGAAGAAAAGTTTTGCTGTGAATTCTTCAGCCATTTAGTGCAAATTCCTGTAATTACCGTCTTTGTGTCCTGTCCCAATGGCACATAATACAGCAGAAGCCTTTCCTAATTGAGACCTTACAGGAGGTACAAATCCCTCCTTTGTTCAGCCTGACAAATTAGTGCCAGAAAGTGGCAAGGTCCGAGTGGGAATCAAAGGCAAGCAACACAAAGATGGAACTTACGGCTACAGTAATAACCCTCTCTAGTCCTGCAGGGGTGGGAGGGAAGGAAAAGTAATGACCAATGAAAAATGAAGGGTTTTTTTGTTATAAATTCCCTTGACATGACAGCACCTCAGGGCTGCTTTATTTATTTAGGAAAAGCGATTAAATAGTAATACAACAGGGCAGACCATTGTCTCTCGAGCTACCCCCCTTCCTACAGACCCCTGCTGCCTTGGCTAATTGATTGACAGTGAACCTCTGATAAAGAAGGTTGCTGGGAGGACCTGATGGGGACAGGCTTTTTAAAATTTATTTTCTCTTTGCAGTCTTTGTGGGGTTCCCCTGCCTAGTTTTGTTGGTTTTTTTTTTTCCCTGTTTGAAATGCTCTCGGCATCCCCCTTTCCTTTTCTCCTTCAGTAAAAGCTATTTAAGGAATTGGTCCCAGACAAACAGCTGATATTCACAAGCAGGTAGGGAAGAATGTGAAGGTCTGTGCCTCGCTATTGACAGGTTTATCTTGGAGTCTGACTAGCACTTTTCAACTCGTGATATAAGCCAGGGCGGTGGTGTCAGATGTAGTCATGGGGTAGGGAGGACAAAATGTTGATACCCTGGAGTCAGAAGGGCACTTTGAAAAAAGTTGTCTTTTGCTTGATCAGCAGATACAAAAGCTTTTCTCCACATTTCTAGCTGTGTTTTACTGCAGAGGACAGTAACAAGAGGGCATTACTTGTTGTAATTTGAAATAAATGAATGAACAGGTCACTGATTAGCAGTGGAGAGGCAGGGAGTTTATAAACCCTTTTAATTTTGTGGCCATTATTTATATTTTTGGCTTAGAGAAAGGCTTCGAGGGAAAGGTAGGCATTTCTCCTGGAGGAGTTCTCCTGGAGGTCTGTAAGAAGCAAATATCCCCAGGTGCCCTTCACTATCGTTATTTCTTTGTCATGTGGCATCATCACTTTTCTATAGATGAGGAAGACAAATGGCCTTTGCTCTTGCCTACTGTTTTTGCATAGTTCCTCTTCTTTTAATGGCTCTCTTCTGTTTCACCTTATGTTTTCTTTCCCCCATCCTTTATTAAAACAGATGTCTTTTCCAGAGAAGTCATTTGTGTCCGCCAGGAACTCTTGTTACTTAGACAGAAAGTCCTAATGGATGTGGGAATTTCTGCCTTCTGGAAAATGTTCTCTGCACCCTTTCATTTGTCTGTGTGGCTCTCCTTGCTCCTCTTGTAGGGTGCCTTCTGTCTATTCCTCCCTGCTTTCTCCCTGTCTCCTCACTTGCCAAACGATAAATGCTGCTATTAGGGCTGGAATGACTTGGCTGGCTGAGCTGAACACTAGGTGCAGAGAAGCCAGGGTTCGTAAATGTGCTGTTTCCTGAGCTTGCAGCCCTGTCAAATGAAGCAGTAGGTGGAGAGCTGTTGTCTTTCAAGGAATCATTCTGCACCTAGTGCTGTGATCATGTGCGTAGGTGGGAGACAGCCCAGTGCAACATGCGTGGGTCATGCAACCTCTGCTCTCTCTCAGCCCCTTGGTCTGGAATCAGTCCCTACTGCAGTGAAAATAAAATTCCTTTTTTTTTTTCCCCTTAATAAAAAGAAAGTATTTCCTAATAGATTGCAAGCCAGCAAGTGTAATTTAAAAACGAAACAAAATAGTCACGTGCGATGTCAACTTTGTTCAACTTCTCAAGAAGCCTTACAGTTGAAACTTCTCAAATACAGGTAGTTGAGAAGCATTCTTGAATTTAGCAAATACATAATGAACTGTCATTACACCCAACACTTATTTGTAGCATGTCAGTGAAATAAAAATGCTAAAGGATAAACCCTAGAAAATCCAGCACAATAATAAAGCACCATAACGTCTCTTGGAAGGCTTTTAGCACTCTTGTCGCATTTTAGTTCTGAATAACCATTGTTCTCACCTGTCCAGGGCTTTTAGGATTGTGCTTTTTCTAAGTGCTGTATTTGTTTTGTGCTTGGTTTCATTTCAATTGATCTCTTTCTTCCAAGGCTTCAGCAGCTTTTTACCTTCCTTGTATTTGAGACTGTAAAATCCCTTAGGAATGTTTTGCACTGTAAAGGTTTTATTGTTTAGGTGTCTTCACTTTAGGCTTTAGTCTTCCAGTCTCATATGTGACTTTCAGGCCCTATTTATGTTCATTTAAAAGTAAAACTTCCACTGCTAGCAGTGACATTTGTAAACCAGCTGAGCAGAAAAATACATGGTCTAAGTTAGTATTTGGAAAATACACCATGTTTAAACAAGGTCACTGACTTGTTGGGAGGACTTTTTCCAAACAAAGGTGACTGGAATTTGTGTAGCAGGGAACACTTTATTTGCAGTGGACCTACATGTTTCAAAATACGAGGTTGCTGTGCCACAGTGCTTTGCCACAGGACAGCTCATTTTGGGAAAAGATCAGAAGATACCAGATACTTGGGTTGATTAAACCTGTTTATCAGTGATCAGTTATGATCAGAGGCCCATTTAATCTTCATTGATGAGTTCTTCAGTGCAGTTCTAGGATGGCATGAATAGAGGAAGTGACAGTGAAAACTCAGATTGGTCTAGTAGACATTGGGTCCTTCACCCTCCTGGGATTTGGCTGGCACCTTCACAGAGTGCGATTTTCCCCTTCATGGGATTTGGTTTGGAGTTGGCCTGCTGCTGCCTGGAAGTGCAATTTAGATAAGTAGTTGATCAGTTCAGTGCCTATTCTGTGCCCTGATGTGCACTTTGCAATCAACTGGTGTTTAAGTGACTTCTTTGTCTCAGCCCTGCAAGAGGAACTGCTGATACTACTGTCTTGGCTGAGGAATCCACGTATTCCTCCTGGCAGCCTTGAAGGGTGCCTTTGCTGCCTGTATGGGGATAGGTGACCCCATTGCTCTTACCTGCCCCTGTCACAACTCTGCAGGTTTTAAGTACGTGCTAATTGCAGTTCTGCTGGGTGTGAACGTGTCTCTACTGTAAGCATGGGCTGTTCTTGGCTGTGCCTTGTTTCGTCCTGGCTTGTGGGTGCTAAGTATGAGTTCCACTACCCCCAAAGAACTCTGGGTTGTCTGGGGACCTTTTTGGTCCATTTGTTGTATGAAACTAGTCTTGGGGGATCTTTTGGCATAGAGTTCAAAGAAAAGAATGCCCAAACCAGGCAGTCTAGAAGTCCAAGTCTCACCTTTGTTGAGATGGAAAAAAGCTACATCTGAGCAAAAGGAAGTATTTTTCAGACCTGCTCTTTGCTCTTTTCTCTGGTCTACCTTCTTAGTATGTAGAACCAAGCATGAATGTAATCGACTGTGTAAGTGGGAATGCCATTATTAATTATGCTTCCATTATCTCCTTCCTTCTAGCTGGCAGGCAGGCTTCAAGAGCTGGCCCAGAGAGTGTGTTCAGTTCCCATTCCTGACCCAAGAGCTGGTGAATTACTGAATTCTACCAGTAAGTCATTCCATGGTAGATCCCATTTCGTTCTGTCAGGGAGCACTTCAGAGTCTCAGCAAAGCACCTGATACTACAGAGAATAATCCTATAAGGGCATGAGGAAAAGAATACCAGATTAGTTTGAGGTGTATGGTGTTGTTCCTCAGCACTGTTGTCCTGCGAATACAGGGAAAGGATTTGAAAATGTGCAACAGGAGAATGCAAACTGGCCATGTGTTAAAAGGGTCACAAACAACAGCTTATGTGTAAAGCATGTCTTCAAAACTGTTTGTAATTTCCCCAGAGCATATTCTCTGGGAAGAATATATTTTTGCCACCTCTTAGAATTTGACACGAAAGATCAAATAGAAAGATACAAGAACCTATATTCTGATGAAACTCAAGTGAGGAAATCCAAACACATAGAAAACTAGTTTCCAAATGTATGGTTTGGCACAGCTAGGATTTTAGTTCTCATTTAGTGATGAAATGTTACTCTTGACTTATATATGTGAAATGCAAGCTTACACTTTTAAGTTTTGGTGCTGTATTTGCAGGCTTAACTACTGTTTGTTTTACTGGGAAGGCAGAATTTAGCTGTGTAAGCTGTAGCATGCCTGTATGCTGTCTTCTACAAAGGACATGTACAATACAGGCATGCAGAATGTTGTGTATGCACCCATATGTGCTATCACCTGACTTGTTTCCAACATGGGGATTTTTTTCTTGATTGTTCATCTTCACAGAGAAAGTCACATCTCCATGTGTTCAGCATGACTGATGTAAAGGGTTTTGTTCACTTCACCTACCCCCAGCCATTTAAATATTGGATGTCTACACCAATCCAATCTTTGCTGATTGAAAGAGTGGGTGCCTAGGGAATAATTAATCTCATGTGCCTTAGCTGCTCTGAGACATCTCCAGTAGGGTCAGATGGGTCACTGCCTGGAATGTCCTGTCTCCTCAGCCCAGAGGCATCAAGCCTGCACTGGTAGGCAAAGTCAGCTGAGCTGGAATGTGTAAGACAAGAAAGATAGGCCTATGCATTGTACCTTCAGATGGTGCTAGGGAAGATGAAAAGTCTGTTATTTTAGAACTTAGTCCTGAGCTATAGCTGATAGTCAAGGTTTCCATTGACTTGGAACAGTTGGGTCATCCTTTGGACTCAACTGGGGATGCGTGAACCCTTCCTTATTTCTGGAAAAGCTGATCTAGTTTATAATTAAAGTGGGATGTGTACACTGCTGACATGAGTTTTATATGTTACTTAGGTAATTATAACTTGATAGGGTCAAACTCACATGGTTTCAACACAGATTTTTTTTTTTTACTTTAATCTGTTCAGATTTTGTTGTCTTTTTTAAAAGTTCATAAGAAGCTCACAGAAAATGTAGGCAAGGTGAGTAGCATCAGACTTTGCTTGGAGGATTATAAGTTTTTAATGATTTATTTGAAATAAAGTTGCTCTGGAAAGTAATGGTGGGAAAAGGACAAAGTGTGATGCAAACCTGGGTAGGCATAAGAGAGAACTGAGTTGGATTGTAAGTGTATCTTCCTTGTGAATTTGAGTTTTCCCATGGTGGAGTGAATTGGAATAGATGCACAGGAATAAAGGTAAGCAACTGAAGTAATTCTCACCTTATTTCTGTTTGTGCTGAGCTGATAGAGCAATGTTGTATGTCTGCTCTAACACTGAAAATGTATTGCTGTGCTCCTTCTGCGTAGTCTGCTTTATGCCTTTATCAAGCTGAAAGCCTTTTGAAGTCTGTGGATCATTTTCTTTTCTTTGTATTGTATGTTGTTTCTAAATGAATTAGCTTCTAAGCTAATCTGTCACAGATTTAATTATGGCACACAGTCACAAGGGACTTGCTTTTTCCTGTTACTGAGCAAGGAACTTTATTGAATAAGGAAACAGTTGTGTACTTGATTCTAATTTGGTCTTTTACTTTCTCTGTAGAGCTACTCCATTCTATTCTTGCTAAAAGATTAAAGAGAAAGGTATCTGGATAAAAAGGACAGTTATGTGTGTCTTCCTTGACCACAAGAGTATGGAGCAACCTGAAAGTGGTGTTTTCCATGCTTCAGAGAAGAGGAATTGTGTTCAGGTGTCTTGGATTCCTCCTCCATACTAGACCACCACCTTAAGTCAAGGAGAGAGTTTTGTTACAACTTTTTAACCTCATGGTCTGTACTATTTTCTTCCTGAAGGCTTTGCACTTGGACATGAGCCTCTTGATGTTGATACTCCTGCTCTGCTCGCAGGACATGTTGTTGAGAGATTCATCTGTGCCCAACAGCACTTTCTTGCTGCTATTTTTTCTAACCCCTATTTTCTTTCCTTGATTCCAAGGCTGTTTTGTTGTATTTTCCATGATGAAAGGTTTGGGATGATTCCTTCCCTCTCTTTGCTAACAATATACCTTACAGCTGCACTTCTTCCCTCTGTAGCTTGCTCTATAGCATTCTTTAGGGAGGGATGATCTCTTTGCATTAGGCTCCAGGTCTGCCAGACCTTTGTACAGATGTTACATAGGTAATATTCTGTGTGAGCATTAGGAATAGGTGAGAGAGGTTTGGTGGAAGTTCTGCTGCTTTCTTCTCCCATCCTGTGCAAGGTGCTTTCTCTAGTTATGTAGGCAATTAAGTGTTTTCTCTGCAAACATGGTCCCTTCCCAAACCCTGAACTATTTGTTGAGTTGTGTTATGATCTTGGAGGTGCTCAGCTACATCTGATTGTCCTGCTGGGAGAGGTGCTCAAAAGTTTCAAGCCAGGAATCAGTACTAGCTTTGCTTGGTAAACATCATGGCAAGTTGATGTACCTGAATGCCCAGGTGCAGGATTTCCAAGGTCATTAAACCAATGGCTATTCCGTTTTCCTCCGCTTTCTCTCTCATTCTTGGTCTATTTTTTTCCATCTTAAAAAAACAAAGTAGCATAAGTGGTCTATGCCACAGAAATATGTTTGTCACACTACACCACTTTGAACTGTGTAACATCAAAGAAAATCAGTGCTTTGATAACTTGATTTGAAAGGGTTGTAGAAATAGCCATCATTATGAATCACAACAGAGAGGAATGGAAAAGATGAGGATTTTCAAACAGCAAAGCTTGTAAAGTAGGGGAAGATGTAAAGTGGATGCCAGTGCCACATTATCATCCAACAAATCCCAACTACACAACTGTTTTGTAGCTTTGCAGAACATCTTTTCTTGAGGATATGAAGAGGAATGAAAAATACTAGGTGTAAAGAGGGACAAGGAAACAAATGTGGGCTCAGGAAAGGGTTGTAGCAAGGGAGAAAGTAATGCATGCTGCTTGGGTATGAATTTCTTCCACTTCCTCCTCTTCATAAAACCACACTTTCTGAAGATGAGGGCCATCCAAGATTGTTTGTTGAGACTCTTCTCACCCTGAGAGGAGACTTCAGTTCTTATGGGTTGGACATAGGGAAGAGGAGAGAAGCCCCCCAGCATTTCTGTGCTTTGTCACTCCTCTCTTGAGAAAACTCTCTCCATGGACTGGAATGAGTTTATGGCTCTAGGAGGCTGCAAGAAATTAGGCCTTAAAGTGGTTAATTCTCAACTGCAAATATTTTAATCTAGAATTTTGGCAGTTCAAATTGGACTTTAGCTTATTCTTACCTTCAGTCTAACAGTCAGCAGTTAGGGCATTAAGACAAGGTAGCAGCCAGTGGAATGGCAGGGGATGTGTTGTGCTAGTTAGGTGAAATGAGCATGTCCTGTCCCATCCACATTCCCAGACAAGTAAGTGTTGGCTAATGGGGAATGTTCATAAGGTTTCAATGACATTGAGTTGGGAGACTTTGTATTCAGACACAGCTTTACAACTCAACTTCATTAATACTTAGGCTCTGGTCTTATGAAGGATAAAGAAGATATAAACATAATTTTCTCTTTTATCAACTGGCTGAACTATCAAACTACATTGAGTTTTTATGTTTTGTGGAAACAGGTAGTCAGGTGAAGGAGATCTCTGCATTAGTTCTTTCCAACTAAAGCAGCAGCTTTTGAATACATTGTTTTACCCCGGGGACTCCACACGAGAGCATGGGAAGAGGCAAGGGATCTAGCTGTGAAAAAAGTGTCAGGCAGACCTCAGACCTTGTAAGACACAGAGTAATGCAATTGTAAGAAAAAAAAGCCCTGCTGGAAACTGAGCTGTGTCACTACTGCTAGTCAAGAACTCCTCATTCTCAATGTGACTGCTGCTCAGTTATTATTCATGATCTGACTGTGGTTTGCCTTGGCTGTGCTAGTTCTGTGGCTGAGTCTTACCTGCCAAGTCAGCATCCCTTCTGGCTGTCAGCGGGAGCTGGCTTGCACTCCTGCAGGCAGGCAAGGCTGGCCCGTTCTGTTGTGGGGAAAATGGGAGCTCTTTGGAGCAAGCATACAGTAGAATGTGGCCTGTCTAAGCTTCAGGCCATGGTTTTCAGATGGCCATGGCTTTTAAATGCCCAGTGTTTCACAAGCCAGTCTTCTGCCTTTGTTTCTTGAGAAGTGCTAAGTATCTTTTGACTGTTGTCTGAACTTTTTGTCACAGACACCCGAGTTAGCATGTGCTTTTTCAGTGATAGTCCAATATTTATTTCTCAAATTTCTCAGTTTTTTATGGAATGAGAAATGTCTCTTGGGTAAAATAAATAAAAAAATTAAAAGGATCTCAAGTGAAGGAATACTTTTCTGACTCCATCCTGAATGTGTATCTCTGGCTTAGTGTACAAACCCAGACTTTTCCCCCTCTCTTTTCTCTAGGCTGTCAGCGCTCCATAGGTTTGTCCAATGGGAAAGCCAAGGTGTGCAGCTACAGTGGATGGTATTACTGCAGCACTTGCCATGTGGATGACAGCTTCCTTATCCCTGCACGGCTGGTTCATAACTGGGACACTTCCAAACACAAGGTAATCTCCCTGCAGGTTGGAGTGCTAGCAAGTGAACTGAATTGCTGATAGAAACACAACAGCCCAAAGGTTGCAGGCATTGACTGCTAATACTATCTTCCTTGTCCCTCTTGACAAAATGAGCCATGCTCTCTCAACAAGACGTTTTCATCACAGTCTCCTTGGCCAGATCTCAGGTGTTCCTCCACAGGAGCAGCCGTGCTCCTCCTTCTTGGTGGCATCTTTTTCATCATTGCTTACCTGGCTGTTCAAGGGATAGGGAGAGATAGCACACAACAAACTCTCTTTTAGCTCTAATCCTTACAGTTATTGGGCCCTGGAGGAGTACCTATTTCATGACCACCAGGGACTAAGGATTGGCACTGCTTTTGATGGATGCTGAATTGTGGAAATACCTATAGGAAACTGGCTCAACAAATGCAATGTTTGTGAGGCCCAGTATGTCCTGTCTCTTGGCATGAGTATTTTGAGGACACTAGAAGGACATTGCTGTAGCACTTGGTTGAACCAGGCAGATGAAAGTAACATAATGAGAAAATTCTACAGGTGTTCACTTGCCACACAAGAGCTTTTCTACAACTTTTATAATCTGTTTGCTGCTGCCTCGAAGGCTGGTTGCTAGACAGGGGCACTGATGCCTCAAAGCATTATTCCAGCAAACACAGTAACAGTGTTGTTTTGCCATCTCAGGCAGTATATGCTGAAAGAATAACAAACTCATAAGGAATCCAGACCATGCTAGAGCTTCAGACCTAGCAGCCACTCTTAGGAGAGGCTGTTTGATGTTTTGTGTCTGCAAATATTATTATTATGTGCTATTTGAAAAGGGAAAAATAACCAGTAAATGCCCTATTAGAGGAAAAGCAGGTCTCTTGAAGAAAATTTGTCAGATGGGGAGAATATTAAAAGGTAGCCAGAGCCTGCCATCAGGAAAATGACAGTCTTGCTCTGTGAAATGCAAGATTCTTCAAAGTTGCAAAGCTCCAAGGTGTGGAGACAAAAAGCCCTCCCATGCCTAGAAGTTAGGAATATTTAAAAGTTCTTCTTTTGGGTGCTTTTACCAAGGACTAAACTTGCTACCACATGGTTGTATAAGCAGACCTGATATGGAGCTAGAGGGTGGTAAGGCAAAAGACCTTGTATCAAGCTGTCAGTAATATGGCCAAGAAAATGAACTGTTTTTTTTTTCCTAAACCTGCAGTGTAAAAACTATGCTCTAGCCTTTTTCCTGTGGTATAGGCAGCTGAGGCACAAAAAACCCCAGGACTTTAAAGCTTAAGCATTCACTGAAAACTTAATCTATTGTCATCTCACTGTAATAGTGAGAAATTTTGTTTTGTACTTTTTGTAGACAGAACAGGTATGAGGTGCCTTGGAAACACAAGCAAATTCTGGTCTTTGTGTGAAAGTGCTCAGAGAGGTGAATTTAAGAAAGGAACACAACCCCTCAGGTAGGAAAAAACAACATCATCCCCAACTATTAGAGCAGGAACTAAGGCGGGGGGAAAGGAGAAGATAAGCACGCTGCCCTGCCCTTGTAGGTAGCACAGCACTGCCTGAAAGTGGAGCTTCTGCAGAGGGGCACATGCTCCTGGCTGTACTTCTGGCTGCACACCCCAAAGAGATCCTGCAGGAAATAAGCACATACCACATTTGATGGTCAGGACTGAGAAGAGGGCTCCAGGATTCAAAAGCTTTTTTGTTTTACACAGTCTGAAGTGTGTTTGTCAGTCCACCAAATTGGAAGCAAAATTGAATGAAGAATATGCAAACCTGCACTCCTGTTCACTGCCACCTATTCCTCACCTCCTCAGGGGTTTCTGGGGTCTGTCCTGTTTCTGGTAAAGCAAGCACCAAAAGGTACTCTAGGACATGAGCTTTTACAGTGTAACTGGGCATGTTTCTCTTTTTATGTTTCATGAGCTCAACATCTGAGCAGCAGCTGTAAAGTAAGCTGTGGTATCAATTAAGTTTGGAAATTGAGAGGTTCTTGTCTGCTTTTGGCAAGACAGGTCATGAAAATGAGAAACAATAAACCTCTCTAGAGCTGTCTCTTCCCATACCCAGGATTGTGGAAAACAGCAATGCACTTAACATCTGGTAGCACATGGGTAGGAAAAGAGAAATCCTCTTGGCTGCAATAGAAGCTCTTTGAAAGGGCTTGGCAGTTAGACATGCTTCTTCTGTCAAACCAAAGCTGCAGCTCAGTCCCCAGGTTCGCTTTCTTCCCTGTGTTTCCTACTGTTCTCATATTTATATCTTTCACGTGTTTGTGTCAAGGCAAAAGAAAAGAGGCAGTTTTGTGAGCACTCTTTCTTCCTTTGCTTAGGCCAAGTGTTTTCCCTGTTTGCATGCAAAGCCCACTAAATATTGCAGTTTATTTCACGTGGCTTTCAGCCTGCACAAAATGCCAGACAAATACACTGGCACTTCCAGTGCCAGAAGATTTCAAGAGAAGTTGACTGATGGTAAATTGAATTTTGAGCTGTAAGTTTGCAGGCTTTAGAAAGGAAAGGTCTGGAAATGTTAGCATCCATCCTTGTATGACATTTAAAGCTGAAACCCTGTTGCACTTTGCATCTTCTCACTCCTTCTGGCTGATTTAACAGGATTGTTTTACTGCCCAGTAAAGCTGGGGGACTGTGAGTATACTAGGATGTCTACTAAAATATTGAATTACTGTGACTGCCCAATGCTTCCCGTTTCAAGACTGTGTTTCAGGCTCTTGTAGCACTGCTGTGTTTGGCAATGTGAGTTAATGTTTTACAAGATGTGTGTGCCTGTGTCAGCCGTGCAGAGTGGACTGACACCTGTCAGCCAGTGATGCTGGGCAAAGCTACTTTTCTTGCAATCAGCACTGCATGGGTGCATTGTATTGGCAAAGAGAGGGAAAGGTTTGCTTTGCTCCTCTCTCCTTAAAGGCTGCATTCAGACCATGCAGCACCAGTGCAGTGCAGTAGTAGCAGCACCGTAGTGCATGCATATGGCAGAGTCACTCAGGGGACCTCAGTTGTGGCATCTCTTTGTTTCTTTGCTCCTAATGCCTCAGGAGAGATGCCCAACTTGGGATACAGGTGTGAGTGTAGTATTCAGACAGGAACCACCCTCCAGTTCCCAAGACTGCAGGGCAGGTGGGTGAGGAGCCCATCACTTCAACATAGGCTTAAAGCAAGGAGTTAGACAGAGACAGAACTGAGCACCTGGTCCTCCTGGTGGGAGGAGCTAGTCACTGTGCCAAGCATTCACACACCTCCTTGGGAATCATGGAATATGTGCTTTAATTTGCTAATTGGTGGAAGAGGACTAATAATTACTATGGATGCAGAAGTTGCCAAGGGATTGCTGAGATATTGCAGTCAGATGGTTAATGATTGTAAAAGCAGAGTGTTTAGCTGCAGTTTTTTAATGCACTGCAATAAGCATAATAAAATACCAGTTTTGCTTGTGTTAAAAAACTTAATAAGTTTGGACTTTATAGAATTTTGTTATACAAAATCTGAGGTGCTTGTGTTGCAACATTAGCTCTGATTCCACTCAGATGGCACAGTTCCTTGTACATGCAGGATATTAAAAAAAGAAAAATTGAATTAGTGGGGTGTTTAATGTAAATAGGTGGGATATTTAATACAGCTTCAGGGCCTGAGGAACCTGTGGAGTTATGGTCTGCTGTTAAAATAGCACATCTTGTTATCTGTGTAGTTATTGGTGGGAAGGCTGGTCTTGGCATATTTCTTACATTTGTATTAAATATTGTGAAAAGGTTACATCTGGGGCTAGCTTCCCCTGTCAATAGCTAGTTACTTGTGCTGGTTTTGGAAGTAGTGCTATTTATAAGGATGTGTATTGTTCTTACCTACAGCACCAAAAGGGAAATAACTTCCTAAATCTCAAGAGGCTGTGGCATGTGTACCCTTTCTACTTTTGTTAGCCTAACTCATCCCTCCCCTGTCTCAGTGTAAACATTGACTTAGAGGTCCAGGAGGACTAATTGAATCGTGGAACCATTAATATTTCTGTAGCAGTGTTTCAGGTGATTTGCAGCTGATTTCATGTAATCCCATCTTCTCTCTTCCAGCTGTGATAAAATGCAGAAATCAGGAAATGAGAGGGAATTTGGCCTCTTCACTTAAGGAACAAGAGTCCCTTCATTTATCAAGATTACAGTAGCTTTTTGCAGGTAGAGATAAAACAGGACACTATCATGAAAAATACATTAAAAACTTCTTGCAGATGGAATTTTGGGAGTAATACCAATATGATTCAGTTTTATTTATCTGCATTTTAAAAAGCACAACAACTTGCTTTTTGCTAAAAAGAAAGCAGTGAACAAACAGAAAAATATCAACAGGGAAGAAACTTGTTATTCAGATTTTAGACTTTAAAAAAAGCTAGTAAGCTATGTTACTCTGCAGCAAAAGCACATGTAACTGCAGATACCACTGTACTTTGGGTAAGTAGCTATCTCATATATTCAGTTTTGAAGGGCTTGATGAAGTTTGACTTGGCTATAAGCAGAGAGAGTTGGATCTCTCTCAGCTCTGTCTCCATTTATAATTGGTAGCAGAGTAAGTTTTCAGATGCATAGAATAGCTGACAGATCACAGAGGGGGACATCTGCTTAAAAAGAGTTGGGAGAAAAGCCTAACAAAACTGCTTTATTTTTTAGGTATCAAAGCAAGCCAAAGAGTTCCTGGAATATGTTTATGAGGAGCCATTAATTGATATCCAGCAGGAAAATCCCATGTTGTACAGTCATGCTGAACCTCTGGCAACTGTTGTCCGCCTGAGACAGCAGCTCAAATCCCTGCGAGCCTACTTGTTCAGCTGCAGAGCAGCAGTGGCTGAAGATCTGCGGAGAAGGTAAGAGCCACAGCCAACCTACAGCACAAGGATGGAGCTTCCTTGGTGTGTTGCCTCTCCTGCTGCCTGTTTTGTTTTTTCTCACGTTCTGGCTCTGAAGGCATTACCCATTTAGAAAGTTGTGGGTGTTTTTGACTTCCCTGGGAAGCTGGGTTATCCTCTGCGCAAGAAAACCATTTTTTAGGGTCAGAATATCTGAAGTTGTTCTTGACAGCCATTAGCCCCGGGGCATCACGAATTGTGGTGAGCATCTTTTACTCCTCCAGGCTTTCTGGCTGTGAGTATTTTCAGTTATATCTGCTCCCTTATGCCCCCTGCTATGGCATCACAGTGAGGTAGCTACTGCTGGGACCTTGGAAACACCTCACAGTGTGGCAAAGCATGAGGGGGGCCAGAGTCAACCCTCTTTCCAGCACTTCTGCTCTCCTCTGTGATGTGACCTCAGCCAAAGGCAGAGGTCAGATGTAGTCCCCTGGCATTTGACCCAGCATATGATTTATGCTACTCTCTTGCTCAGCCAGTATCCATGACATGGCTGCAGTGAATGTTTTGTTTATTGGCAAATACATGGTCACAGCACAGCAAAAGGTGTTTCACATCGAGTTTGCTGTGGTGAAAACAGGAGTTTTATAAAAGGTGAACTTAATTTTAGAAGTGCTATATCTTAGTCCATTCAGCTGCTGCTGCATTTTTCTAACTAGCTAAAAATGAACCATTTTCTTAAAACTGTCAAGCCACAGTTGTGATGTTAAAAAGGCCAAGTAGTTTTTGGTGTGGATCTCCAAAAGATATGGGGAGATGTCTCTGCCCATGCCGTACTGTGAGGTGAGTGGCTCTGGGGACACACACTGACCTGATGGATCTGTAAGCATTTGTATACCCCAGTTTTTAAGACAAGACTTCAAGTAGGAAAGCCACTGCTTTGAAATTGTGAGCTACCAAAGGGCAAGGAAGCAGTTGACATCAGTGACTGTATTTTGAACACGGTGTTCTAGGGACCTGAATTCTTTGGAAGGGAGAGGAGGCTGCACCGGTGTCTTTATCCCAGGTAAGGAGAGCTGGTCTGCTGTTTGGTACATAACCAATGTGATTGCTTTGATGAACTACCTAGAAGAAGTAGGAGAAGGATACAGCAACAGGTTTATGGAGAGCATTGCTGAGTTCTTGTGTCAGATGCACCGTGGGTTAACATGTGGGTTAATATGTGTTTGTGTGTTACTACTCGATTCCTATTATTTGCTAGGGCAACTTACAGGATTTGAAAAATTAGGATGGTTTTCTTTTATTCCAGAGGATGGTATTTTCTTACAGAGCTGGTTTTCTATGCCATCCTTTTCAATAAAACTAAAAGGAAAATAAGATTTTTAGTTCAGAAAAAGTAGAAGAAAGGAAATGATACTTTCTGATTAGTATTGAAAAAGTAATTATCTTATTAAAATAGACAGAAGGAGGCAAGGAACTCCTTGGATAAGACAGTAAAAGAAGAGAGTTCACAGGAGGCCTAGCGTAGCAATCCATTGACTAGAGGTAAAAAAAAGGATGAAGGAAAGCCAGGAGAAGGAGTTTCAAATAAAGAAGAAACCTCAGGAAATTGAGTTAATGAAGAAACCAGGACAAAAGAGGAACAACCCAAAATCTGCCTCCAAAATGGAGAGATGACAATTGCTAAGGAAATAGAAGAGAGAATGGATAAAATTTATCATAGAAATGTGAGTGTGCTCTTTTCTTGAAGCACAGAGGAGAGGGAAAACATCCCTGTGTCAAAATGAAACACCTAGAAGGGTAGAAGGAGAAACTGGGAAACAATGCTCCTAATGCTCCTTTTTCTTGTTCTTCACACCATCTCCAATTAAAGCTGTGTGGTGGAGAGAAGGACCCCACCCCAAGAAAGGTTTGGTTTTGCACTAGGGAAGCATCTCCAGTTCGATAGGACTTGCTCCAAGTGTAAAAACCCCTGAAAGCATGTACAATACACACCTCAGAGTCCAACTCCTTCTTGGTTGGTGAAGTCTCCATTGAGGTGACTTTTGTTCTCAGTTGTTCCCTCAAATATCCCCTAAGAGGTTTGTAGAGATGAGAAGAAGGAAGTTCTTTTCTTGTAAAGATTTATTCCTTGCAGAAAATGCTCCCAATCACTTTTCTGTCTTCATCTAGTATCCCAGTGTGCAGATGTTCACTACCAATGTGATGGCTTTATAGAGCACAGCTGAAAAGTAAGCCAAGAAAATACGTGATTTAAATTTTCCTTTGGCTCATCACAGGGGCAAGTTGCAAGAAAAAGAGGAGTTTAAACAATATGGTGAGGCAGGATTCCTAAATTTAGTACTGTTTTCTAATTAAAAGTGAAAGATGGAGAGAGAGAATCCAGTTATCTGTCCTGCTCTAAAAACATCATTTTTCTGCTTGGTCTTCACCTTAGTATGTGAATAGCTATTAATCACAAGAGAGTGAACACAGCATCTTGAAGACCTGTCAGAGCCATATAAACAGACTGAAACAAACTGTTAATATTGCTGTCTACAGAGAACTAAAAACAGACTGATTAATTGTATTGGCACCTTGCTGCCTCTGGGACACTGATAGAGCCTGCCTTATTAGGGAAAAGGAGATCACTCTGAGGTTTCTTTTATTAATAGTATTTGCATTATCATCTACTTTAAATCTATACCTTGCTCTTCAGCCCAGATCACAAAATGAAGATGGCAATGAAGTTGGAAACTCTTGGTGTCCTCTGTGAAGACAAAACTGTTTACAATGCTTACAGACACTTTTTCTGAAGAATTCCAGATGCCTATAAACCAGGTTAGCTCAGGATCCAGTTAGCTTAAATGTGCAAATGTTATTTATAATGTTTGGTGTGCCTAGATAGGTAGTTAGAAAACTTTGAAACTTGGCATCTAGCAGGGAACTCGGGACTGAAACCATGTTGTGAACCTTGAAGACTCAAGTGACAAAGTAGAAAGAAAGGAAGGAAGGGAACGACAGAAGAAATCCTTAAAGTAGCTAGAAGGCTCACAGTTAAAATGGTCTTTGTCAGTTATAGTGATTTATTCTCACCTATTGCTCCACTAGATTCTACACTTCTATATTTGCAGCGGGAAAAAAACAAGGAACATGGACTTGGCTGGGAGGTGAAATAAGGCCCTCCACTGGCATGTATAAGCAGTGTTCCTCTGATATTAGCCAGATGAGATTCCCGGCCTGTTGCTGAGCTCCCTGTTTTACAAGGGATGTTGTTATGCCTAGTTAGCTGTAACTGTCACCTCAGTATTGCAACACATCATTTGCCTCAAAAGTCTTTACTGAACAAGTTCTCGCTTGCTTTTGTTGCCTTGCCCGTGTGGATGCTGTTCAGGCAGAGGCATACAGGACTGAAGCCTAGAGCCAACACAGAATTAGTTTAAGTGGAGCTGTACAGATCCCACCACTGCCTGCAGATGGTGAATGAATGGCCCAGACAAACCAAGATGGAGTCAATAAAATGGATGGCTGGGAAGGAAATCTCTGAGTCCATTAAATAATAAGGGTATTTTATGAAACTGTGCTGAATTATGCAAGTTCTGTTCTGGGTTTGCTTTTTTCTTGTCATGATTGAAGATTCTTCAGGTCAAGGAACTGTCAGAATGATTTTTGGGGTAGTGTTCAAATGCTTGCTTATCTACTGTAGGGTAGGGTAACCTAGGCCAACCTTGGAGCTCCATCTGAGGAGCCCTCTGGGTTCTCTGCTCTCTCACCTGTACATCTAAACTTGCAGTTCAGGTGCTGCTAGCCCAGATACTTTAGACAGAGGGCAGTGACACAAGGTAAATGTTTTGCAGCACATTTGCCTATGCATTAGTGCTTGTTGTAGTGCCCTTGTTCTGTAACTAAATCTGAATGGTGGTGAGAAACTATGGAAAAACTTCCCTCTCGTTGCTCACCTCTGTCCGATACCATTTGTCAATCAGCTCCAGACCAGTAATACATTAGTTTTACCCCAGCAAAACTCCAGTGCTAGATACATCACTTAGCAGGCTCTAGTTTGGTCTTCCTGTATAGGAGCAGGAGTTTAAAGGTACACCTCCAGTGCTGCAGAGGTGTGGTCCTGGCTGAGCCTGCTGGTCTGTCAGCACGAGGTGAAACAAGCCCAAATTCAGTTATGCTGAACAATAGAGTCCTGTCACTTCCTACAGTGAGGCCTTAGACATAACACTTCTGACACAGGAATAAATGACTTTCAAAATATTTGTGTGGCAATTGGAGAACCTGTCTAAACACATCACGGGAATACTGATTGAGCTAATGCAATCTCTGTACCTCCAAATAACTCATGTATGTGAAGCTGAGGCTATGTTATCTTTCAGACCAAGGACAGCAGAAGGTCATTAAGTCATCTCTAGACTGTCAAAGGAGACTCTCCATTTTCTTTGCAATGTTTAGGCCATTTGGGGAGTGGAAAATTCCAAAGCAGGAGAACAAAGATACAGATCTGCAAAGAAACTGCAAAAAGAAAGTTTGAGCAGGGAAGAAACAAAAGGATGTGGTTTCAAGGCTCTGAGATAATGGCAAGACCAACAGAAGAAGAAAATTTGTTGCATGGGTGGTTGGAAAGAGAGAATGGGTAAGAGAGAAACTCATTCAAAGAGAATATCTACGTATCCTGGGAAGAACCAGTGTTGACCAAACAACAACCTGAAGTGAGGAAAGGTGAGAAAATAAATGCAGAGAAGTATGCACAAGACATTTGTTGTTTTATTTAGGTCCTGCATGCTGTAGTCATTGCAGTAGCTGAGATAAAGTTGCCTGTTGATGGAGCTCATACAGACTACCTTCACCTCCTCTCTTCAACTCTTCTATCTTTTGGAAGAAGTAACCATGGATGCAGGATCCTTGTAAATTGGCATCTTAAAAAGTGTTTGGCTAAAACTGAGGAGATGAAGTTCAGGTGGAATTTGAGCTTTCATTTCAACTAGAGGTAACAAACAGCTGAAGCACTGAGATGTGTGCCAGAGCAGCCAGGGTGGAGGCAGTGCTGCTGTCTGTTCATGTCAAGGGAAGGTGAAAAGCACAAGCTAATTCTCTACCATGGTAAGCATCCAGCTGAGGAACCTGCCAGAGCTTTCCATGGTAAGTCTTCCAGAAGACAGGTGGCTCTTTCAGTTCACGTTAGCGTTTTACGGTCTAGGGGGCACACCTGTATCTCCTTGTCCAAGAGATGAGTGATATTACATCTCTTTCACAATGGTAATTTCCATTCATCTTTTGAGACCAGGTTGCTTTCAAAAAAACAACAATTTAAAAACAAGTTCCTGTTAGATGTGTTCCATGTTAAACATGACTTGTGCCATTTTTATCCCTGTGTTTTTATGTCAGAACTTCCAGCAGCAAAGTGCAAAGGTTCAAGAGTGCCTGACAAAAGCAAAGACCATTTTCTTATTCTTAATTTCAAGTTAATTGGGGGATCTAAACTATTTTGATTTTAAAATTAAACTATGTCTCTAATTCTCTGTTCTGCTTTTAGTAACAGTGATACCTGATTAATGAGTTAGATCTGTAGTAATTCTTGTCTTTCACAATGTTACCGTAACCTTGCTCAAGGAACCACAAAGGAGGACAGAGAGTTGGTGTACTGCATTTTAGTAGGAAGTTTATAAACTGGTTCAGGATTGCTGATGGATGATAAGAGTAACTGTTTTAACATAGGGGTGCTCATGGGAAATTTCATAACAACATGAAGTAATAACTTACCTGGACATGCTTGCTAATAAATCTAGCACTTAGTGTGGGCTGCAGGTATGTGGGAGTGAGTGTTCCCAGAACCCAGAACATAACTGGAAGTGTTCGTACCTCATGAATGTGAAATGATTCACAAACACTTTTTTCTATAAACTCATAGAATTAGGAAAAAAAAAAGCATCCCATATAATGCCATAAGAACTAAATGAGTAAGTAGTGTTTTGGTTTGGTTTAAACTCATTCATTTGTTTTTACCTTTTGACTTCAAGTCTGCCAGAGCCCTACTTTTCTGAGTAACTTTTGTTGGCTAGAAAGTTTGGGTTCTTCTCTCCAGCAAACTTCCAGTAGCTAAGATTTCCAAGGAAATACAACATCAAAAGCCTGAAGAAAACTATAAGAATTAGCAACACTGGAAAAAATACTGCCTTTTCTCCTCACCTCTGATGCCATTCTCTACCTTAAATGGACAATGTCTATAACTAGCAACTCATTGATACCCCTCTGTACTTTTAGAACCAAATAGTAACTCGGAAAAATTAGAGCTATGCTAAGTGAGATCAGAGTGCACACAGGTCCTGCTCGTCCGCTTCACACGTGGCTACAGCTCGTGCTGGTGCATGGCTGCAGGGACAGGACCAGAGAGGGCTCTTGCTCCTTCTTGCTCTTTGTTCAGGGCCAGAAAACCACGTGAACGGCGGTAATCAGGATATGCTGGCCTTCAGCTGCTTTAATTTGCGGTGTAGTGCAGTAGCTCCAAAGGTGTAAGTTGCAGTGCCAGAGTATGAAGTGTGCTGGATGAGGAAGCGGACTTGGTACCCTGGTGCTGTGCCAGCTGTGGGTGTAGCAGCTTCCTGCAGAGGGGTGGAGAGGAGGCTGAATGCAGTGCTGTGCTGGACCGGGTCATCTGCGTCCCCTGTGAGTCACAGCTCAGTCATATAATTCTCAACCTGGTCAAACGAGACACTCCTGGCTGGCACATGAAGCCCTGGTGCCAGCTTCCCCTCCCTTCCCCCCTCACAGCCTATGTTTTAAAAGGCTTTTTGGTATAAAGGAGACTTGGTTGTGCCCACCTGCCAGCTAACTCGATTTCTTTTGATTGCACTATAAAAAGAAGAGTTCCCCCTGCTTATCACGTTTGTACTTTGGTTATAGTGTCAGGCGTAGGCAGATTAATTGGTTGTAGCCTTTAGCAGAGCTGTCAGGGTATTTAACCCATTGAAGAAAAATTACCTAGCTGGTGATAAACAGGCTTTAAATGCAGAGCAATTACTTAGTGCTAACAAAGCACCAGGACTGCACACTTTATCCAAATGCAAAAAGCAAACTCTTATCAGTAGTTCTGTTTGCAGGAGGACACTAAAAGATAACCTTTGTTTGTGCAAATACTTACTTGATAAGATCATCTGAGAAGGAACAGATGAAATTTCTGTCTTGCCTGAAGGTTATACTTCAGATTACAAACTATCAAGCAAAAAAAGAATAATAATTAGAAACTGAGAATGCTCACTTCTTTCTTTTAGTTGGATCAAAAGTCTTGGATGGTGTGTTCCTTTTCTGCTTGCGTTGGTTGTGTTTACATCTAGGACATAACCATAAAGCAATTTAGAGACCTTTAACCAATAGGACTTTGGATTTCATTGCTCACAGTAACTGGCAAAGCTAGAGGCTGGTTAGCATTGAACTTGGTTTATTCATTGCAGGTTAAGCCCTGACTGGTAGCCAGGGTTTACAGCACAGCAGTCCTGTGACTCATCACTGGTGAAACTGGTCTGGGAGTTGCCAAACTGAGAAAGCTTAGGAGGTGCTTTTAGTGGGACAAGCACTTGATACCATTTGCCTCTCAAGGGTCACAGGTCACATTCTGAAGCTGCAGAGGTTTGAGTTTTTATTGTGATGAGTCTTAACATCTTGTGTTTGACCTCTGTCTAGTTCACTCCAGTTTCTTTTCTGTGTTAAGATTTGACTGAAAGGCTGCTGTTTATTGAATGCTTTTAATTGATCAATTTTAAAAAAGTCTAGTTAGTTGTAGCACATCAATCAAAAGATTTATAAAACTGACATATTTTGTTTTGCTTTCAAATGACTACTCAGAGATTTCCCATTTGGTGTTTATAAAGGACCTTTATATTAAAGGAAAAGTAAAATTCAAACACGTTTTGGCCTTTTTGTATCAAGGCCTTGTATTAATCTAAGCATGCACAAAGCTCCTGATGAAACCTTGTGCAGAAACTAAATACGTATTTTCTAGTGAAGTGTTCCTAAGTGTCATTATCTTAGCCTGCTCTGGGTCTCTGTGAGATTTTTGGACATGAATGTGATTTTAGGTTGATCAAGATGCCATTTAGTACTTTGTCTGGATGTCGTGGCGTGGTGTTTGTCTGAGTCCCGTCTCTCCTGTTGTTCTCTGCTGACTTTGGTTTCCTTTGAACAATTTCAGTTGTAGGTGATAGAGGGACAGAGATAGCATAGACACTACTTTCCTACTGGTTACATGGGAGGACACAACCATGTTGGGAAGGAAGAGGCTCTGAATTAGTCCTGTGTGCCTCCTACTGAAAAGGACTTTATATAAGCCATGACCTCATTAGGCTTAGAGAACCTGTGCAGGCAAGCAAATGGTTGGAAACCAGCCATCAGTCGTTTTCTTGCTCACTGGAGTACTTGGTCTGTATGGATTTCCTGCCCCAACTGATTTGCTCGCATTTTATGATGAGTTTTTTGGAAATGTGTTTGGGTTTGGTATTTTGGTGCCTGTTATACTCTTGCTCCCCACCCACTAGAGGCTGACAAAAACTGGCGATGACCAGACACATTTTTGGGAGGTAGCTTCACCAGTTACATTCAGGTTGCTGTTGAGCCTTGTGTTTTTCTTTCCAAATGGGACTAATAGAAGTTTTCTGGAGGAGAACTTAATTGCAGACATGCAGCACAGCAAGACCTGTTTTTGAAGCAGTTGCTCAGCTCACCACAGGTGTGGTGAAAGCACTTCATTTATATGAGTAGGGGCTGAGCTGCCTTCTTTTAGGCAATTTCAGCGTTTCACAGCCATGGGACTGTATGGTTTACACCTTTGAGCAAATGCTGAAGGAGTGTTTTGCACCTCTGCATTTATTGGGAATCATGCAGGGACTGGCCCGGTTGCTTCATGACTTCTGTAAAATGCTGTTGCATTTCTGAGCTTTGGCTACCCAGCTGTTTCTCTGTGGCCTACCACAGGGAACCAGTTTTAAGTTTTCAAGTCAATAGAAAGACTGCAAATCTGAAGCTGGACCAGCCTTACTTACTGAGGGTTTTTTTAATGCCTCAGTTTCTGTAGGAATGGAAATAATCACTCCCCTCACTTGAGTGCTGAGTATATGTGTGTGTGTGTTTTGCATAAAACTGTGAGGGCAGTGCCTACTTTTTTTTTCCTGGAAGTAGATTTGGAAGGGAGGAGGTATGTTGGATGCCAGCTCTGCAGAGCTATTGCTGCAAATTAGCATGTTTTAAGGAAGGGGACAGGTACAGGGATAAGATGTGTCACCAGGGCCTGTGCTGGCTGAGTCTCGCCTGACAAAGGAATTTGGTCGATCATGAATTTGCTTTTCATCTGCACACTTTTTACTAGGAGTTAGAACTTGTAGGAAATAAGGAAATAAAATGCCATCCTTGCAGGCAGGGAGTGTGATGTTAGTCATCAATACTAGTCATTTACAGGTTTTGCATTATGGGCTAGTCAGGCTATTTCCTGAAAAAGGAAATGTTTCATTAGCTAATTGTTTTCCTTAGCAGTGCTGTAAGGGCATCAGCAAATAATACAGTTTCTGGCAAAGCTGTTTAGTGCCTGCCTGTATGATCAAGGGAGAATGATGGGTAAATTTTAATGAAGAAAATTCTGTCTGAGCTGAAAAAATGCTAATGCTTCAAAATGCTGTTCAGAGTTGACTCCTTATCTTTTAATAAGTGTGCGATGTGCAAATGAGCAATTCCAGTCTCATATATTGTCTGATATCTGGATTTTGACTGTTTTCCAGTGGTCTTTGACATTGTGCCAAATGTGTTCTGAAGGTGTGATGCAGCAGAGCCACTGCAATACAATCCCCTGAAAAAGGAGCAATAGTACAGCCTACAAAGCTGAAAGGGAAAAATGTCAATGCCCTAGTGAGATTGCAGCTGAGAATTGGGTGGGTAGAGTGGATATGCTTGGTGAGTGAGAAGGAGCAATGGCACAGTCCAGCTCCAGAAAAGTGCCATAAAATGGGTGATGTGCAGTTGTCAGTGCCTTGATTGCAGTACTTCTCTCTTCCTACCCCAATAAATCTTATTTTTTTTCAAAAGTACGCAAAGAATTACAAATTATTTGTACTGTCCACCTTAGCAGCAGTGAGAGGTCCTAGTCCCTTCAGTACATACAGCTTTGAAAACTTATCAGTATAAGGCTGTTGTTTAAAACAACTAATGGAATACCAGAAGCAGAGGTATTTTCATTATTTCTTAGAATCCATGTTCTGTGGAAAGATTGCATTTGGTAGTCTTGTTCCCTTGATCTGTGGTTTAGCTGGTTATGTTGTTGCAGCTTCTAAAATCTCTTCTTTGAGCTACTGTGTGCTTTCTCAATAGTCTCATATGAAGATACCATGTAAGTCCATATGGGCCTTTCACTGTCTTTGGGGTATTTTGGAACATGTGCAGTGGTCTCTCTCTTCACTGCCATTCAGTTCTACCATTACAAACCAGTCTTTCCCAGAGCCTTGTTCTTGCATTTAATAATAGAAAAAGTTTTGTTTCTGTACTGCCTTGAAACAATGTGATTGAGATTTAGGAACTGGATTTACAGTTTCTCCTCTGAAAGAGAACATATAGGGGGAAATAGTTTCACTTCTTAGGATACTTGGTTGCTTTTCTTGCAAGAGTGATGTGCAAGAATAATCTCCCCTCCCCAGGAGACCTGAGTGTGGTGGTGGATTTGGTCTGTATGGATGGAAAGTAAAGCTGGTCAGATTGTTGTTTCTCTGTGCATGCACACAAAGATAGAGATACTTTTTCTGTTCCTGACATCTTTACAGCAGATACATACGTTTTCATAAACATTTTTAGTTAATATCCACTTAATGTTCCAATGTCCTTTTTTTTTTCTCCACGATGTTCTATTAACCCAGTTTTTCATTTTACTGCCAGTCACTCTAATTAGGGTATCTCTTCTCTGTTCAGTGTCCTGTAATTTAGCTTTACTTATCAGGTCTGTCAGTACATAAGCAATGGTCTTGCCTGAAACATTGGCTTAGGTAAGGTAAATATTGCTTTCTTAAGTAAGTCATTATAGAATCTGTACCAATACATATATTTCTGTATGGAAAGGGGAATTGATATCAGTCAGCTTTGTGTTGGAAGAGCAGTATCTGCATGGCCTTTTTCCCAATTTAGTTATTTCAGTTACAAAACCATAAATCACATCTGAAACTAAGTGTTACAGCTCTGTAGCAGACCAGAAATGTTGTCTCAGACCATAAGAAATAGTTCTGATGTATAGTTTGCATTATTTGTTTTTGTTGCTGCATTAATTGTTTAAAGAATCATTGTCTGTGGTCAGAAAGAGCTTTCAATGGCTGTTAATGTCTCAGTATATGACATGACAATTAGAGAATGACACTGGCACAGAAATTATTCTTATTGTGGGACTGTTATGCCCATGCAGAAAACTGTAAAAATAGCTGGTGCTTAGAGGGTGATATAATTCTAGTTTCTATCTCTCTAACATCACTGTCCTGCCATTATTTGGTGAGGAGAGGAAACTTACGAGTTTCCCAGTCGAAAAGGTGTGACACATCCATTTTTCTCTTTTCAGGATCTTTCCCAGAGAGTATCTTCTTCAGCAAATCCATCTTTATTCTCTGGCAGACCTTCAGCAGGTGAGTGTCTTTGGTTTATTCTACCTGTTACACATGGAGCCTGTTCTTGCCTTCAGACCTAATTGTACATTTCCTTTCTAGCTATTCATAGGACAAATAACTGTAGTTCCAACTTGTGTCTGTGGCTTGTAGTTTAGTATAAAAATGGGTTAACAGTGGCATCAGTTAGGGGTGAAAGCCTAGAGCATCAGTGTTCAAATAGGGATGGAAAGAGACTGGGAAAGAAAACTGTAGTCTATAAAGAGAACTTTGCTATGAGAAATTTTTCATCTGCTCAATAAATTCTCATCAAAGTCTCAGCCCACAGGTGACAAGTTTGTTCAGGAATTTTGAAGTTTGTAAAGTCCCTAGTGCAACATGATTATTTACAAAGTCTGCTGAGCATTGCCATGAGGAGGGGGCAGGGGGGGAACCTAACCCCTACCCCCCCCCCCTTCCCCCCAGACCTCAGCCAGCCCACTACACAAAGCTGAGCCATGCAGTGTTACCATGACAGATGTGACCATGGAAGAGATCATGTGCCAGCAGAATTTGTCTTTGCATTGTTACTGATTCAATTAAGCAAGAACCTTGAAGTACATTTACCTGAACAGCAGAATTTTATTATATAACAGATTAAACAAGAAGAATTTGGAAAAAAGAGCTGAAAAGGGAGAATAGGGAATCTAAGGTGAGTGTTCTGCAATGCTCAAATGCACAGTGGAGGGAGCAATGAGGTGAGGTGTGCTGGCTGACCTGGGCACCTCTGTGTTCACACTAATGCTGTTGCCAGTGGCGTGTAAAACAGTATTTTAAGCTTCTTTCACCTATGTTTCCCTTCTCTGGTGGTGCCTTTATTGCAGGATAAGGGTAGCAAAGTCAGTTCTGGATGCTCAGTTGACACATTGAGTTGAGGTAGTTCAGATGCCCCTCAGAGCTGGAGACTACAGAACAACAGGAAACGTGGCTTTTGTTGGCTGGTGAAATCACAGGGTAGAAATGATTCCATATATAAAATAAAAAGGCCAGTTGCCTGAGGTCTGCAACTGTTTCCCCATCTTTTCAGCATGTTCTGCTATCTCATCTTTAATAATCAAGCCATGAAAAAGTGAACTACTTAACTCCAGAGCTGCAGTCTCCCTGGTGGGCCTGTCTATTAGCCCCCAGTGCTTTGTAAGCTGCTTAATCAGTTCCTAACATTGGTAGTAGATATTTTAGAAGCAATCAGCAGCTTATCAAGCACCCTGGGGGAGAGAAGGAGGGTAGAAATCATAATTCATGCATTGATTTAGCGCTTTCCTTTAACATGTTTCTTTGTGTTGGTGTTTGCAAGACACCTTCTCTTCCCCCGAGAGCCCAGTCCCAAACTTATCATATTTAGAGGCAATATAATTTGATTACCATTTCTGCTGGGGTGGGTTAAATTACATTTGCCTTTTAATCTAGCTATATCCTTGTTGTCAGCATGGAGAGGGTTTTCCACATTTCAGAGGCTCCAAGTTTGAAATTGGATTGCCTGTTTTTGTCAAAGTGGATCAAGAATGGAAGAGAGAAGAGGGCCCCATTGGGAGAATGAATCCAATGGTCAGATAAATACTAATACCCTTAACAACCCCTCCCTCCTGTCTGCTTTGCCCTTTACTGCTGCTTTCTCCCAGTTGCTCATCATTTTCCACTGACCTGCAGTTTGGGTAGTTTTAATCCTGAAAGTTTTTCCTCCTTTTGATTCCTCTGCTGCCTATTTCCTCATATCCATGGACTGCTTTTGCACTGTATCCTGCTGTCATGTAGATTGCATGTGTTTGGGGAATTAACTAAAAGGTTTATTAAAGATTAATGGAAAGATAAGGTGTGGTGAGTGAATTAGAAAAGCAGAGAGGGGTAATCTGCAGATATAAGCAACCTTTACCCTGGTTAGTCCCAGCTCAATTCTGATTTGTTTCCTGGCCAAGTTCCCTTTAAAGATCCTAGAAAACATGGTTGTTTCCTACCAAGCAGCTGTATTTCAAAAATGGGGTTTGAGGGTCTGTTCTTAGTTGCAAAAAGGTTGCAATGCCTGTTTGCCAGTAGATGAAGCAGCTTATACTGCTATTCTAAAATAAAATCCAATATAAATCTCTTTCCAGGCTTAACAGGGCCTATATTATGAATCTAGCAGAGTATGTACTTGAGCTTTCTGGTGATCTGGGGATGGTTGTTGCTTGGATCCATTTGGATAGGGCTCTAGTGGGGAAATTTTTACTGTGAGGTTAAAAGCAGAGTAAAAAAAAAATTGGAACTAAGGGGCCTTAATTTTGGAAATTTCCCAAATCCTGGTGAGGCAGTGGTTTTTGGTGTTGTTAACAAATGCTTGCAGTGCAGATGTGAGTAAACAGAGGCAGCAAGAGACAATCTTTATTTGTACATGCACACAAATGCACACATTGGCTCCAGAAGGTTTTGCTGCAGACCAAGGCCCCAGGGACTACACTAAAGTTTACAGAAATCTATCTGTGGGCATTCCTGTGAGATATATGTTCTTAGAATCCTGGTGTCAGCAGATGAGATAACTGATGAGGTGTGTTCAGATTGAATAGGCAGAAACACTGAGTGTGATTTAACAGGCACAAACACCACAGCTTGCCTGTTCTGCCTCATTGCTTGTCCTTGCAACCTCGTGTCATCTGCCCTGCATCACCCATAACCCTCTGTATCTCTGTTACAAAGTTTATCCAAGGTTATTCCAGTCAATTAAAGCTTTCAAGAGGGAGATCACCACTTGTTAGGAAGCAAGTATTCACTCCTGAATTTGCTGGTGTTAGCAGACATACTACACTGGAAAAATGGATTAGTCCTATAGACCATGATGTGCTGTTACAGTCCAGGGTAGTTTCATCCTAAACCTGCTGGAGGTGTGAACTCTCTTCTCTGCTGACATTACTGATGCTTTTGTGCATGTATGGACAGAGTTCATGCAACAGGAGTTAAAAACTATCCATTTAGATTTTACAGATGTGATTATGGGGCTGTCTTTATTGAAACTGGCCATTTTTACACTGTTAAATGTTGGTTTGGACTGAAGTTGACTCAGACAAGAGTCTTGTATTTCTTATGAAAATTGAGTCTTGTATTTCTTATGAAAATTAACTCTTGCTTTTTATACTACATAACATGTTAATGGAAGCTTTTGAAGTAAAAGACTAGAAGGGGCTATTGTGGTGATTTCCAAATTTCAAATGGTTCATCCATAACATAGAGAGTTAACTAATGTCTTGCCTCTTTTTTATGTTAAACAGCAAGATACACAAGTGTACAAAAATTATTGCAGTGATGCACAGGAAGTTCCACCTGACCGTGAGGGAGAACTTTACTGTGCAGTGCGCATGCATGGGAACCAGGTGCACAGAGGTTGTGGAGTTTTCCCTCTCTGGAGATATTCAAGAACTGCCTGGACACAATTCTGTGCCACATGCTCTGGAATAACCCTGCTTGAAAAGGGAGGTTGGGCCAGATGACCCACTATGGGCCCTTTCAGCCTCACCATTCAGTGATTCTGTGATGGTCTTTACTGTAGAAACTCTCTTAATCATGACAATTATTTCATCCTGGTTATACCAACTCTAAAAGATACAGTACAATAAAAGGATCCACATAAGGGCAAAAATTACTGGATGTAAAGGATGGAAACTGTGACCAAGATGGGAGATTTAAAAAGATGATAATTTGAAGACTTCTTTATATAGGAACACTCAGGGAAAAATAACGAAGTGACAAAATATGGAAATTTAAAAGGATGAGTTTAATTACTTTGAATCACTGTGTAAATACTGTTACTCAAAATATAAGTGGCTTTCATTTGGTTTTATCTCCATTTACTTTGGAAGCAAAGTGGCATAAATTGCATTAAGGCCATTTTCATTCTGAATGTGTATGTCCATACAGGGATTTAATGTAGTATAATTTATCCATTTTAACATTGTAGATAAACTAATCTCTTAAAATTTAGTTAAAACATCATTGACTGCAGATCAACTTTCCTGACTACCTGTAGATGAACCTACAAATAATGTGAAGAACAGTGCAGAGAAAGGATGAACAGGAGAGCCCTGTTCCCACAGTAGTATGGCACAGATCATACAGTGAGTATGAGAGACACATAAAAATCCTTAATGGAAATGCTTCTTTGCAGAACACAGTGAGTATGAGGAGTTTAATGCTGCTGTAGTGTCACTGAGGCCAGAAATGTATCATCTTGGAGAGGATTAAGTATCCATAATGAGAATATCCACAGTTACAGTACATAAAATACAGGGATTATAAGATTTCAGACTAGAAATACAATACTGAAGGGATTAGGAAGATGTCTCCCCTACTGACTGACAGATCAATGATTTCATCTTCCTCTGATGTTTGTAACACTGATTACATACAGCACTGATTACAGCTCCTGGCAGCATTTTGGGCTTGCTGGACTGTTGGTCTCACAGAAGTATTCCTCACTGGGAAATCTCAATGTTTCTGGTCAAGCTTTTCTGCATATAAGGCTCCCTAACAAGAGTGTGGGGAATAAAAATGAACTTCAATGAAACAAAAGTTCTACCTAATTTGAGCCTAATATATTGTTAGATTAGGATTAGAAAGTTTTAGAAGAGTGAAGAAATCATTAGGTCTCCTTCACTCCTCCAGGCTTCTAACCCACACTGTACTTTCACTGCACCTCCTAGACAGAAGTGAAGGAGTAGATCAGAGATGCTCTTTCTACTGTTTTTATATATGCAGAGCTTTAGGTTGATTTAGACAAGTTGTTTCATCAGTCCCAACAATAGCAAAGAATGCAAGATGTGGAGTTATTTTGCCTTTGACTTGCTGTTTTTTTCAGAAGTAAAACTTCTTTTCTGATAACTCAGTCCTCATACAATTGCTGAGAGATGCTTAGCAGATTTGTAACATACAGCCTAATGAATTTCAAGCCCATCAGTGGTGCTGTCCCTGCCGAGCAATTCCTTTTTATTGATACAGTAAAAGGATGGGATGTAACATCTAACCTACATAGAGCCTGTGCATGTGGCTGTATTGATTGAAAAAAGGGGGTTTGGCTAACATACTTTGGGCTTGCTCTAGTTTTAGGAGTATTACTGAATTAGGTACATGACAAATGCCCTCCTGCTCTCAGTGTATGTAGCTGAGCCTGTGAAATCATGAGTGCAAACTCACTTATATCAATGAGAAAGTCTGTTGCTGTCATTTGTATCATTCAGTGATTCAATATAAGCTGTATCATCTTAAACTTCTGTTTACCAAAGAGGTTTACCCATGTAGCTGTACCAGCAGATTCTTTTAATTTTAAGTAAGCCCTTTTTCTGCTTGAGGGGTAGGAGGTGGAAAATGAGAAGGAGAATTAAGTTTTGGGCAGGCCTGGCTATGCTGAGATGACTGAAGATTTGTCTGTCACGGTTCTCTGTGGGAACTGACTGTGCTCAACAAGGGCAGCAAAATGCCAGGCACATCATCTGTGCCATAGCTGCCACAGTTCAGAGTTCAGCACTGTTGAGAAAACATCGATTCACATCCCCAGCCTCCCAAGCAGGGGTTGACACAGCATGTGTGACAGAGGTGCAAGCAAGGGTTGACACAGCATGTGTGACAGTGGTGCAAGTCCTGCAGTGTGTTACTACCAGTGTAATAATACCAGAGAGTTCTCTACGTGAACTATGTGAAGATGTAGCTTAGACCACAATGGCATAATGTTAATAGCTGTCTTTATGACATCCCTTATGACCTGTGCCTGATTGACAGCATTCTAAAATAAGTATATTAGCAGAGGAATATGAAAATAGTCCTAGGATGGGAAAAACACACAATGTATGTCTTATAAATATTAAAAGACCTGATAGCAAAGCAGCAGTTAAACAGCTTGTCTACTTTTCTGTGGCTGTGGCTCCTTTATCACTGAATCACAGAATGGGTGAGGTTAGAAGCACCACAGTTTGTCATCTGGTCCAACCTCCCTGCTCAAGCAGGGTCATCCTAAAGCACCTGGCACATCATTTATTTTTGTCACTCCCTGGAGTTTGCCAGCACTGAGCTGTCTTTCAGCAGAACAGGAAGCTTCAGGTTAGCTGATATTCCCAGTGTGTGTGTAATTCCCCAAAGTGCTGACAGCTCTGGTTACAATTAGTGGTAATGGCAGTGATCTTCTGGCATTTCCTTTTTACCTCAGCTCTGCTGGGGAAGGGAGTTGCTGTCATTCAGAATGACTCTCAGGCAGAGAGCGTGGCAGAGCCAGCCAGGCTAGGGGATGAAGAGCTGGTTAGGAGCATTTTGGCAGGTGGCTGTCAGGAAGACAAGTTCATCTGAATTGGGTATTGCAGGCAAAGTCTAGAGATCTAGCAAGATTGTTAGTAGATATTTTTAATAGCAGTACTGGTTCCAGCACTGCGTGAAACCAGAATTTTTAACAGGGTTTGTTAAATACTTGTAGTCCTTTTCCACGTGAATATCTAATCTAGGCCACTTGGGGTAAGTGTGGCTTTTAAGAATGAAACTCTCTTTAAAATGACCCAGTAGTGGTGCCAGGGATTCACAAGAGCTTTTGAGTTGAGATCTCCAGAGATATTTTAATTTTTTTCAGCCTGTAGAAGCAGCAGCAGTAATATAAGTTATTCCTTTTCTGCTGCCTTGTGCTAAACAGGTTTCTTCTGTTATTTTCTGCTGTGCGGAATGAAAAGCCCAGTACTGGAGATGTGGGTTAGCAGTGTGAAAGATTGGGCTCTGAACTCATTGCTCTACTTCACATAAAATGATGATTTTCAAGAGCCAGCTGGGTGTTCCTTCAGGACTAACATCCTGAGAAACCAGATTTCCCAAGAAATAAAATACCATCTCAGGGCTACCTGCTTGGATGAGAGAAGAACATTTTTTAGATTTTTCTTTTCAATATACTTTGTACTCACAGAGGTTTTTTTCAGAGTAGCCCTAGCCATTTTATTGGTATGTTGCTTTCTTGTTCTAAAATCCTTCAGAGGACTCCTTAAAATGCCCAGATCCAGTCCTATGCAAGACAGGAAAGTTTCTAATTTTGTGCTATCACTCAGGACATAACATCTTGCTCAGTGGGCATGTAGAGTCAGTTAATATCTCTGCATGCAATTGCTTGCTTAATCTTAAAAAAAAATGCGTATATATACTCTCTGCCTAAATGCATATTTGCTTCTGTATTTAGAGTCACATATGTTTTTAAGCTAAGTAAAGTGCTTTCTGTTTTCTACCAGCCAAATTCCTGGTACTCTTTCAACCTTGTTTGATTAAAACAGCCTTTAACCTTTGCATGAATACCTTTTTCTTAAAACAACCTATAATTCATCCCTGCAACAAGATCAGGAGAACTTGGGGTGTGACAAAATTGACATGTAGCTGCCTCTTAACCTCGAGGGAAGGAGGAAGGAGGAAAGAGGATTGAAACACAGAGTGTGAGTCTTGTTGCAGAGCTGGCGGGGGAGCTGGCACAGGTGATTTCCAGGCATGTTGTTTATACTGAGACAATTCCATCTCATCTTCACTTGTGTCAGCTTGCATCCAGAGACCTGCTGAAATTTCTGGCATTTCTTCCTTTCAGTGAGAAGAGTGGGGGAGGGCTTGGAGAAACCTTGTCATCCTCTCTGTCTCCTGCTATAAATTGACTTGAACTGTCACCAGTTTGTTTTTCCTCTCCCCCAGCCAATGTAAAACTCCACTTCACCCCCTTGCTTATGTGTGCTTGTCAGAGATTAGCAGTGTTTGCTCTTGACCTTGTATTTCTTCCTCTTCCAAGTGCCTATTTTAGGTAGGGGCTAATTTGTGGAGTATCTCTTTAATACCAAATTAAAGTGAAACATTCAGGGGTTTACACTGGAAGGACTGAGAACAGCAAATGGCTATGCCATCAGTGCACACTGCCTGATGCAAACAAGTCAAAGGGGGCTTCTGATTTCTGTTTATTCAAATCTCACTCATTTAGTTTGCTCTGCTTTCGTTTGATTTATTTGGCAGTTGGTTTTGTGGGGTTCTTTTTGTTCTTTGCAGTGTTTATTGCAAGGCTTCCTTTCGGGTTGCTCTCTGCCCTGTGTGGGTGATGAGTTAGTGCGGCACAATGAGCGCTGGTGTCAGCAGTGGATGAGCAGAGTCCCCAGCCTCGCCTCTCCTGCCCACCCTGCTGTCTACCTGTACCACAGGCTGAACAGGCTGTGGAGGGACCTGTGGAGGGTGTAAAGGGAAGAGGAGGCAGAGGGTGGGGTGGTATCACTCTTGCTGTTGGGAGCCGGGATTGTGGCCCATAGCATGCCTGTCGCAACTGAAGATGGGGCTCTTCTAAAGTAACTGCTGTATTCCTTTTTAATTTGTTGTATAGCAGTGCACAGTGACTGATTCTGGTGTGCATGCACACAAATAGTAAGAGATCATTCTTCCCTTAAATCACCTGTAATTTAAATAAACAAGACAGGCAGTCTGAAAGAGAGGACTAGGAGTCAAAATGGAGCAAGGAAAGCTGACTAGTGTAGTGCACAAAAAATTGGGCCTAAGATCTGATATCTGCCTCTCTGTGACTTTTACCTCATGATCATCCTTCCTCCTTCCATTTCCTTTTCCTCTGAACTAAAGATTAATTGTGCATTGAAATCATAACAAGAATTTGTAGTGTTACGAATCTGGCCAACGGAAGAGAAAAAATCCTCAAGGAAATTAGCAGTCCACAAGCATTGTCTGTTCCCTAGATATAAATGACTGGGAACTTCCCAGCCAGGGAATGTTTTCCCTTTATTTTTTTCTGCAACTTGCATTATCCCTAGCTAAGCATTTTGTAGCATGCTTGTTTCCAAGTCTGTGTTTTTATCACAGAAGTCCTGACCCCACTGAAATCTTCATGGGGCAGAGATTGCATTTACCGTTTCAGCTTTAATGCCCAACTTGCATGTTTAATGAATGCAGAAAATACCTGCTTGATATCCAGTAAGCAAATAGGTAAAGGCAATCATTGTATTTTTCCTGCACCCTCAGTCCGCTTCTGCTTGTCCTGGCTTGTGACAAAGATGACCTGTGACAGACAACAGAATTTGTCAGAAAATGGTTTCTGAAATAGATGTTGCAATGTAAGGATAGGAGGTAGAGTGTAAAGTAAAGACCCTGACTGCAGCAAAAGATCCGAGGCAGGCATTAGGAACAACTTTCCAGTTGTTCTGAGCACTGGACTGTGGTATCTCTCTGGTGAGAAGGTTTTAAGCAAGTCAGACAGTCATTTTAGTTGTGCTGGAGGGTGAGGAACAAACTGGATGTTTCTAAAGGTGTTTTTTCTAGACCTGTTTTCTTGTATTATTGGTAGTTCCTTTAAAAGCATATTTGTCATCTGTCCTGGAGGTGAAGAAAGATGATTGAATGTTTAGTCCTCCTCCACAAGCTTCCACTGGTGGAATTTGGAGGGTAATGAGCATCCAAGTGGTGAATTGAAGACAGTCTGTTCAGGATAGTTTATTTGCCTTTTCATTCAGTACATGAAGCATATTCTCTGTGGTGCTTTAAAGTCTAGGCAAAGCTGGAGCTTACCCCTGAATTTGTTAGGAAAAGGCATGATTCAGACTAGCTGTTTCTGGAGAGGTAGAAAGAAAACAACCAATGGGGGCAGAAACCTTTTCTGTAGAGGATGGTAGAAAGCTGTGCACAATTGTTGACTGCTCCTTCAGGTAGGTTCCTTCCGCCAGACACGCCTTTGACATTATTCCTGTGAATTAAAGTACTTTCTATCTCTTCAATTTACATAATTGGGGATCATGAATGAGTTTCATGTCCACCACCCCTTCTATTTTCTCAGTGCCTCTTGGCCTTTCATTGCAGCCTCTCCAGCATTGCGTCAGTGCCTGCTGGCAAATTCTGTCTGTCTGTCTCTCAGATAGAGCCAAGTGTGCGTCTGGCCTTGAGAAATAATCATAAATTTTGTTCTGTCAGGAGGAGAGGCCAGGACAATCCAGTTTAGATTTAAACCTGTAGTTCAAGGTGTTTTAGGGATTTTGTATCAGTTAACCCATACCCTCCAGGCATCATTTGTGTCTGACATGTAGATCACACTGGAGAAATAAGAGGAACAGATTGCTCCCTGCTCCAAAAGAAGGTTATGAACCAAACCTGTGTCTTTAAAGAGAGTGCCTTCTAATAAATGTTATCTGCAGAGAAAATACACCAGTCCCTGCATAAGTAGTTAATGTTACTGCTTCAGTGTTGGCTCATAAAACAACTTTATCGCCTCTATGACGATAATGATTAACAAGCCAATTTACAAGGGTGGGGTCACAAAGCCATTTGGCAAATTTTAGCTTGTCTCACAGTGGCAGGAATACAAAACCTGAGTTTTACAGTATTTTTACCACCTTACCTGGAATACTTAACCCTGGTGGCCAGGTTCTTAGGCAGAGCAGTAGCAGCAGGTTCTCCTTTATGAGGATAATAATCAGAGTTTCCTCCAATGCTTCTGATACCTGAGGAAATTGCAGGTCTCAATCTGAGGATTCAGGAGCACTGGGGACATTTCAGGAGTTTCCATCTCAGTGTTTATTCTCTGATCACTTAGCCACAGTGAGCTGACAGTGTTTACAGGCACACTGTTACGTGATGCCTCTGGTTGATTGTCCCTTGTGCCAGAGCTGGCAGAATATCTACCCAAAGATGTGTGTAGATTTATCTTCCTACTCTTAGATTCTGCATAGCTTCTGTTAAAATATCCTTCATCTGTTGATTCTCCATTATCTTGGATCATAATAAGGGATTTTTTTGTTTAGACTGTGTCAGATTTTACTTTTATTATCATATGGTGGCAATTACTCAGAGTGGAAATTCTAATTTAAGGAGTATTTTAATCCAGAAACGCATTATGTGGTTGCAATATAGCATGACACTGTTGAGAACCTAGACTTCTTAACCTTGGCAGTTTCTCACATTGAGCAGAATTGTGTATCTGAAAACTCAGCAAGCTGCATTCCCTTTACTGTCTGTTCTGACAGTCCTAATGTCTGTGATCAAAGGTATTTATGATCTCCATTCTATGTAAACATCTACTGCATGTTTAGAAGTTGGTAAAAATGCACAGACTGGGTAGGAGTTTTGATGACTCTCACTCAAATTCACAACATAGACTCCTGCAGGGATGGAGATCTTACTCAGTACCTTTTGCTTCTTATCTACCATTGCTGACAGGAACCCTGCCCTCAAAACAAACACTCACTGACCTCAGAAATGTCTGAAAACTGTGCTGCTTTTTCTTTCCTGTCCAGAAAGTTCATCATATCTGATAGACTTTGGTACTGATTTATGTGGCCATGATGCAAAGTTTGGGTATTTCTGTGGCCCTGATTTAATAGGTGGGTGGAAGGCTATTGCAGGTGTCACTTGAAGCCCTAGTGGATTACAGCTACCTCATTTGTCCTTCTGTTTCTTCACATCCCTCCCCTAGTTCCTGCTAAAGTTGTTAGGATAGCACATCTATGGCAATGACACAGTCTGAGTTAGAGGGGTCTTCCATGCTTGCCTTGTATAATCAATATTTGACTGTTTTTCAGTTAATCCCAGCCAGAGGCTTCTTTTAATGTCTTTTGTAATTTGAAGAACTCTCAGGAACTGGAACAAAGTCTAGTTCTGTAATAGGGTTTTTTCATACCTGGTTTTTGGTCTTACTCTGTTTCCCAAAGAGAAAGTTATTACAAGTCATGAGTTTAGGTTACCATGTCTCTGGGTTAAAACTCTCAACAGACTTGAGAAGTTCTGCCACTGTTTCCTTGGCCACTTCTCTAGTTTGGTTTTCAATGTGAAAACATATATTGCAACACCATGTTCACTGCATTGCTCTCCCATGGGACTGGTTTGTGCAACCCTCCTTCATGCTGGTAAGTAGGTTCTCACACAAGGAGTTTTTGTTGACTGAACAGGGAAGACAAAAGTGACTTCTCTGCTGTGTGTAATGGGGGCTGGGGGTTTGTGCTGCATAGAGGCACAGCTGGGTGTGGGCAGTAGGGCCTTCTGAGGTGGATTTGTGCCAGCACTGTGCTCAGCCCAGGGAGCCAGGATGAGGGATGGAGTCAGGACGGAGCTGGAACTCAGCGTGTGTCACGGAGGAGGGGACCACCTCTCCTCCAGTGCAGGGCAGTGCTGTGGGCTCAGAAATGCCTTGTGAAGGTCAGACACAGGGCCACTGGTCACAGGCCCCTGGGCAACACCTGCTGCTTCTGAAAGTTGTCTGTGAACAAGAGCCCTGTTTTGCACAGTGGGCCACTGGGAGGGATTTCTCTGGCTTGGTGGATGCTCTGATCTATGGCCTTTGCAGGTCTTGTTCTCTGGGGACAGCTGGCTGCCTGTTTGTTTGTGAAAACATCACCTTGAGAGAGCAAGGGAGCTATGAGTAACTTCCAGTCTTTGAATAGAAGGATCAGGAAACCTCTGGGGGTGAGCAGCCCTCTGGACAAATAGTTAAGCTTTGACTGATCACACATTGCCCTTGTAATCGTATTAATGTGATGTATCCAAAGGGACTTCAACTTGTACCACAGCCACTGCTGCTTTTTATCTTCTGTCTTCTGGTGAATCAGGAAACACATAACCCAGTGCATGTGTCCTGTCTTCCCACTGCACAAAGACTCTGGCAGCCTTTGCCAACATTGGCTTGTCTGCTGGTGTTTGGCAGTCCCTGTATTTTCCCCTCACCTCACTCTGTGCAATTGTTTCTTCAGAATTATACCGCTCCCCAGCTGGGCACAAAGATATACCAAGAAGAAAGTTTGATTTACCTTTATTCATAACACTGACTAGTATGAGAAGCCTCTGTTTCAGAAATCATCTAAAATAATTGTGCCACCACCCTTTCAGCATGTGTTCAGATACTTGTACCCCTTTTTGTTTCTCCCATTGCTGCAGGCAGGTCTCTGCCTTCCCCTCTTGCTCTTCAGTACAGCTTGAGCTTTCCCAAGCTGGGTTCAGGAGGCTGGGCAGTGGGGCAGGTAGCTGCTCTTGCTGGATTTCCTGGTTTCTCCTCTCTTCCTGGCAGCCCTGGCACCTTTAGCCAAACTCTGGCCAGAGGCATGGTCTGCAGTGTGGGCAGGGAACCTGTATGGGAGGTTCCTCCACAGCACAGCTTGTCCCATTTCAGGTAGGAGATATGTGGCAGTTATTGTAAAAAGTGTTTGCTTTGCTGGTTTAAATTTTAAGTGCTTGGAGGGCAGGGCCTGGCTTTTATGTATGTACATGTGGGTGTGTATCTTTATACAGTTCTTCATGTGACACACACAGGAGCTGCTGTGTGCAAAGCCATGGCTTTCTGTCTTGTGGAAGCTTAGAGGAATGTTTTTCCTGATCCAGAGAGATGAACAGTGATTCTGATCTGAACACTGGGGCTATTCAGAGACACAGCTTGCTTTGGACCTCTGGACACAACTGTTTTCCTTCTGTTGTCACCAAGTAGTGTACCCCGATGTATTCTGGGTACAGCAGTGATAAGCGTGGTGGCCCTGTGTCTACAATGATGTTGGGATGGATTCCTTGACCAGTTAAGAAGAAAAAGCTGCATTGTACCCTCTGTCATTTGCTGACTGGGATGCCATCATTATTCACCTCTCACCCATAGACCAATTAAACAATTGCTTACTCTGCAAAGAGTTTGGATAGAAACAGACCTTGCTCTTTATGTGTGCTGTAAATAGAAGAGAATCTGAACTCAGAAAAATTTTAATTTCAGCTAGATGCTTTTTTCTTTTTAAGAGACAGGCATATATTTTTGAGCCTTTGCCAGGTGTATGCTGAGACATCCCCTGTGATAAAGAGGTTGGTCAAGGGTGAAAATTTTGATTTCTGTTCCTTTGGCATACTCTTAACTTAGTTTTGTGCTAAATTGCCACATTTCTGAAATGTGATGTACTTTTCTGCAGCTTGTAGTGTGTGGTTTCAGAGTTTCTCTGTTTTGTAAACTTATTTTGTAAACTGAAATGTTCTTAGGAAAGGTTCAGGTCAAAGCTTAGGAGTGACTCCAGCAGCGAGAACAGACGTGTGCTGGATTAGACTGCATGGGGGCCGTGAAGTCTTCGTCACTGAAAGGCTTTAGGAACAGATACAGCTGTAAAGAGTGATAGAAATGTTAGTGGTTCTGCCAAGACAGCCTCTTGAGCTCTTTCTTTTCCTCCCATAATTTCCATGATACCTGGATAATGCATTACATTTGACTATCACACTTCTATTTTTTAATCATTTGTGTTTCCTTAAAATTCAAAACCAGATTCTAGCAACAACCGGGAGAAGATCCTGGGACTCTTCCATCATGGTTTGGGATGTCTAAACTGACAAACTCTGGACCTCTGGCAGTCACAGGAGAAGTTTTAAAACCTTAGCTGACATGTTCTGTGCTCCTTTTCCCAAGCAATAAAGCACTCACTGCGAAACTGTTACCACAAAACAGTGAGTAGATAGCAAGTAGACTTGGGACAGCAAATAGAAATCTTCCTTTCTGCTTGCCTAGCATAAATGGAGATGAGGATATTATTCTTATTAGCTACAAACAAGAATGAGAGAAGGCTGCAAGGAAAAATCATCCTGTGCACAGCCTTGAGGTCTCTGATGAAACAAAATAACACAAAATTCCCAGATGCTAAAACCAGTGATAACATCGATTTGATGCTGCATTTTGTCTTCCTCCTATAATACAGTAAAATGGACTGTAATTCACAGTGCAAAATTGGCATGCATGGCTCTTTGAAGATATCATCTTTCTTCTATGTCTGCAGTGGCCAGAGTAACAAGCCCACCCACTAGAGTGCTACAACAAGCCATACAAATAAGTAAATAAAGAGGGACAAATAACACCATCTCCTCAGGGCAGCTGCCCACTCGATGTGTCTTGCTTAGGTTGTGAACTCTTCAGCACAGGAAAGCTTCTGTTTCTTGTAGTTTTAAATTCACCCCCAGTGCTTAGGAAGATAATTGATTATGATAATTGTTTTATTACATTATATAAGATGTTACTTCAATTCAGAGATTTAACTTTTAAATTGTTGCTGACAGTGACATTAGTTGAGATGTAGAGTTTGTTTGCACTGTGTCTTTAGCCTGGCATTTTAAGCTTAGCAGTTGTCACCTGAGGTGACTGCTATAGCATGAAAATTCTCTGGAAAATTTGTATGCATTGTGGTTTATTTATTATCTTTGTATGTGTATTTCATCTCTTAGTGCCTAAGTGGGTTTTTGGAGGGTGACTGTAGCCTTGTCACTAGCTGGGCAGCTTCACTGTTTGTTTCTTTCTGTTTATTGAATATTGTCAACTTCTGTGCCTCCCCTCTGTAAATGTGGCATCTGCAAGCAAAATATTTCTTCCTTCAAAATGAAAAACAAACCCTAGCCTAGGGGAGCTAAATTAGCTTCTGATTATCTGTTAGAAGGTTAGCAGTATCACTGCCTTGAACTATGGCTTCATTTTCGTATTTCATGCAGCAGCTTCTCTGCATTGTTTATATTGTGGTTGAAGGGGATCTTCCTATACCAGGATGCAATAGGAACGTCATTTTTCCTCTGGCATGAGCAGATGTCCTGTCTGCAGTAGTAGCAATAACATTGCTGCTTCCTGTTGTTGCAGGTGTTGTTAGCAGGCTGGAGCTGAAGGCAAAGAAGGGGCACATTTCAGCCCGTGCCATTCACTGCCATCAACACCAGCACTCCTCATGCACCTCCTTTTCCACTTGTATTGTTAGTAGTGGCTTTCTTGGCTAGTGGGCAGGAATTTGCCCTGGAACACAAATTTATTTCCTTACTACCTGGCCTTTGCTTCCAGATTCTCTGTTGTTCTTCTTTACGTTGATATCTCTGCTTTCTCTAGATTTGTTTACGCTAAACCCAAATTACAAGTGGTGTGTTACCATATTTAGGGAAGGGGTGCCTGAACTGAGTGTGACACTCATTTCAGTGTAAAACTCGCCACTCTTCATTTCCAGGGCACAGCCCCGTGCAGCTCTTCAGTCAGCAGTTACTGCATTCTTTTTCCTTTTTACAGGAGGTTGCTATCAAATCCCCTGACACATTTCTATCACTAATCTGGCAAGCTGCCATTCAGACCACAGGAAGCCCAGGAGAGAAGAATATACACTTAATGCCTTATTCCGTCTTCATTCTTCCCTACAGCAGCAGAATTTCTTAACGTTTCTAGAAGTTTGATCTGAATGGAAAGTATTTTGCCTGAATACCACCCTTTATTGAGGCATTGTCTCCAAGTCACAAATTTAGATGAGTGTTGTGCTTAGCAGCTTAAGGTATATGGCTTGGTCATTTATTCCAAACCAACACGAGTGCTAATCACTTCTAATGGCCTAGCAGGATTCTCTGGGACTTCTTGGTTTGTAAGCTGGTCATTAAAGGGAAAAAACCCCAAGTTCCTCTTCAAGACTTTACCTAAGAAGTTATTCATTTCAGCAAGGAGCAGAATATTATATATGAATGGTATTCAGTGGGAAACACAGTCCTACTAAAGGACTAAAGCCAGGACTCTGTTCACAAAATACATGCAAAAACCTTGTACTTTGAAGGAAAAGAAACAATACCAAAACTCTGATATGTGTATAAAAAGTAAGAAGTGAAAATTGTAAGGCAGTATTCATAGAGATAATGTGGAAGCCTTAAACTCATTTCCTATTTACTTCTTTGTGTCTCATTGTATGAATGCATTGTTGTACTTAAAATGATTACTAATATTTTGTTATCGCCATGTAGAGACTTACAAAGAGATAGTAAGTTAGTTTTCATGTTCAGATCATTGCTGCTTCAATGACTACTATTATCACTTGTGTTTTCCTGGAGCTATAATTGTTGTGAAGTAACTTTCCTATTGTTTTAACCAGCAGCAGGTACCTGCAATTCTGTAGTAATAAATACTGTCTCAGTCCTTCAGGTCATTCTGGTTATTTCTGGGGGGTTCATTCAATATTGTCTTCTCATTCCAGGTTATTGAAGGAAAGCTGGCTCCTTTCTTGGGGAAGGTGATCAAGTTTGCCACCTCTCATGTGTACAGCTGCAGCCTTTGTAGCCAAAAGGGTTTCATCTGTGAGATTTGCAACAATGGAGAAATCCTTTACCCCTTTGAGGACATTTCTACAAGCAGGTACTCCAGTGTGGTAATGTCAGTCATACATTTAATTTGAATGTTAAAGCCTTGAGGATTCTCAGCCTCATGACCTTTTATTTAAATAATTAGGGACTAGATTCCAGTAATACACATTTCTGGGCAGCTACAGTAGATCACTACTCTAGGGAGGCCACCATGAGCAAACATGGAAACAAATGAGAAGTGCTGCTTTCCAAAGCCCTGTAAGTCTCAGAACAGCTGTTCAAAAAGGGAAGAGCCTTCAGTATCATCACACAGTGTGATTTATCCAAAGCTCTTCTGAGTTTGCAAAGTGTCCTGAAAAGCCAAATGACTTTTCTGGAGTGATCACAGACATCTTTCTGTTCTCTGGTTCTCTGGGCCTATAATGTACAGAGATCATCCATTATAAAACAATAACCATCTATTCTGAAGTGACTTCCCCATGAAATGTTATGGCTAGTTCCCTGCTCTTTGTCTGCTTATTCCTCTGTGCCTGTGTACACAAGATTTTTACTTTTTTTCAAATGATACTGCTATTCTCAGGTGGCAGCAAAGTCAGTGTAAGTATATGCGAGTCCTAAACTAAACAAAAACCCTTTATTTCAGATCATGTAGAGTACTAGATGCCAGGTCAGGGACAGGAGTCACATGAAAAATCTAGAAGCAAAATGTAGAAAACCAAAGCAGACTTGGCAACACAGCAGTGTTACTACTCTTTTTCAGCAGTGTCTTGGATTTTGCATAAAGGAGATATATTTTTTTCCACCCTTAACAGAAAGACAGTATATCTGACAACGCAGCATTCATCCACAGATAAGTTGGGGGTTTTTTTGGCTCTTTTGACTTTCAAATACAGTCATTATAATTTGTTCTCCAAAGTGTTCATTTGAAAGGAGAAAAAATCAAGGACCCACCTTTGGAAACAATCAGGTCCAGCCTGTTAAAAGGGCTTGTTAAGAATCTGGTTCCCTTGCGTGCACAAAGATGTTGAATTACAAGTAACCAAGGACTACTCTTAAGGGATTTTTGGTCTGATTTGAGTTTCAAAGGTTGTTTGCACATTGTTTTTCCAGAGTCTTATTCTAAAAAATATCTTGACAAAGCAGTGGATAAAAGCTAAACAAGGTGTGTGGCTAAGTTTATAAACAGTTTTTAAGAAAGAATGCATCTAGGATGCATGGTGAGATAGGCTGAGTTAAAAGACAAAGATGGCATAAAACATAAGATGTCTGTTGAGACTGCATAATAGGTAATTCGATATATTCCCAAAAGATTAATGAGAATGTGAAGGAACATTTGAGAATACAAGTTTACATTAAAATTTTATTTGTCTGGGGGATTTTTGGTCAGAAAAACATTACTGGGTGTATATTGTTTCCCTGCCCTTCAGCTGAGATCAGACATACATTGCAATTACAGAGTTCAAAACCCTCTGGAATCAAATAGGATTTGTCAGCAATTCAAGCCAACAGAAGCTGCTCTAGCTCCTGTGTTTATGCAAGTTAGAAGCCAGAAAGGACTTGTGTTCATGTTTCGCAAATGTGAAGTTGTGGTTGATGTCATGCCAAAGAGAGCGGTCTTTGTTAATGGTTTTAATTAAAACACAATCAGCATGAAAGGTTCTCCAATACTGCTCTTTATTATTTCATCATTCTGCTTACTCCTTTTGTATTCCTTATAACTAAACCTTGTTTTTATCCCCAACATTTTCTGTTTCCCTTCCTAGTTAATTTTCTCATCTCATTACTACACATGCACCTATATGGAACTAACCAGATTATTTTAGTTCCATATTTTTGTTCTGGAGGCAAGTTATGCCAACAGAGGAGCTTGTATGCTTTTCTGTGCAGCTCCATCAGCTCCAAATCAGTGAGGGAGAAGGCCAGGTGGAGGGATTTTGTGTTTCCATCTCTTGAAGATGAGAGAGGTTTCTGAAGTAGGTGTACTGACCACTACAAGACAAGTGTAAGGTGAGGAAGGTAGTTAGAAATAGGGAAATGTACAGAGTAACCTGTGGCAAATGGAATGGCAAGTCCTAAAAGGTCCATGTGAAGACTTGCAATTATACCTGAAAATTCTGATGATGTTTTCAGAATTTCCTTGTCATTGTCATACAGAGTAAAACAGCTCAGATTTGTGATTTAGTTGTACTATTCTGAGTCCACAGTCTACAGAGATAATTAACTACAGCTCCCTTTTCTCCATCCTGGTTTTCTGGAATTGCTATCTACAGCATAGTATTCATATTTTGTACACAGTACTGGACTGTCAGGTACCCTGGCTGAAGCTGGTGAGTTGAGGAGGAAAGAGCTGCTGAACTCTCAAGACCATGTTTTTCTTTTTGCATTTGAATGTTTGTTCACTTTTGAGCCATTAACTCTATCAGCAAACTGGGCTGTTAGGTTAGAAATATTCAAAAGTGGGTGCATGACATCTTCTGCAAACTTCAGCTCTTTGCTGCATGTTTGAAAAGTGGAGCCTGCTTTTGTGTGTGTATGTATATATGTATGTCTGTGTTGAGCTGGCATTTGGTTTTTTGGCTACCTCCTTGACCTTTCTTGCTCTTTGGAGAGAAGAGTGACAGCTGTCAGAATGGCCATTACAATTCCAAGGTGGTTCTCAGTTGGCTGTTAACTTTCCGTCATGGTCTCTTAGGTCAGCTTTGAGGTGAAGAGATTGTTTCTCTCCTAAATATTCTCAGCAGTTTCTGGCACAGTGTTCAGTAGGAACTTATGAAGGATGGGTATTATTTAGATAGATACAGCTGAGAGAAAAAGAGGGCCCCTCTTGAGGGCTGGAGTTTCTCTTTGGTCTGGTTATTTGCTTGAGAGTCATTTTTGTCAGTCCTTGGGCAAACAGAGTGAATACCTGGGTTATGCACTCCTCAGGGTTTGAATACACATATATTACATACCCTTCTCTCACTAATCAGTGTGACACATTCCTTTGTTGGCAAACGGTTCCAAAACAAACACAATCAGTTCACTTAATTAGCGGGTCTGTGGGCTGTGCTTGGCAGGCTCTTTACATCCTGCTCAACAATACAGCGCAACAGTTTGCTGTCTTGAATGTAAGGATGGGCTCACAAAGTCATAAGCTTTCTAATGATACATCCTTTCTCTGGCTTTTCTTGGGAGGTGGCCATTCTGCACAGATCTTAATGAAAGCTGTGATTCAGTAGTTAAACAATTTCTTAAAAATTGTCCCATCCTTTTGATGCCTCTTCCAGTCTCTTTGATTCTTCTCTCCCTTATTTCCCTCTTTTCTATCTTACCCAAATTTATATAATACTTAAAAGACCCAACAACCAAACAACAGGAGTGACGTCTAAGTAGTGGCACTGTTGTCTACAGTAGCGGCTATATAACTTAGAACAATTTTAAACAATTTTTAAATCTTAAGAAATACTGAGAAAATCACCTTTGGAATGAGAATAGAATTCATTAAAACATGTTTTCTGTCCTATCGGATAATTAAGCAATCATGGTTATGATTAAGATTATTTTATGTTACCCAGTTAATAAAGTTTTGGTCTTGCCTGTCATCATCCTAGTGATTACTTTCACAGGCAATTAAATTGGTTGTGTTTTGCTGGTAAACTTACTTGCTTGTTATGAAGAATTTAATCCATTCCTTTCCTTTTATGTGCTGACTGTAGATGTATGTGAACCATGGAGAGTTGCTCTTTTGTGTTCATATTCATTTATCAAGGCTAAACTGTTTTCACTTTGTTAAGTTAATTTGTTCTGCTGATCAGTTAAGGCATGTAGACCTTTTAAGATACAAACCAGAAGGCCCAAGTTTAAAATAGACGTGCCACAGAATAGACTTGACTATATCAACCAGCTTGGATGCCTCCATAATCTTTGGCCACCATCCTGATAAGACCTGTGAATGTACTTTGCACATAGTGACAAGTCTTACTAAAGCCTCTGGGGCTGAAGTCTTTGCAAAGTTACAGCTTACTGGGTTATGGATGCTGTGTCACTGGACAAATGCAACTTTGAACATTTGGGAGAACGTTAAAGATAGATGTTGGGTGGAGAGACTGATATATGCAGTATATAGCATTTGCAGGAAATATCTTGGCATAGGTCAAAGGCATCACTCAAAGTATATAATTTTCCCTCTTGCTTTGATTGGTTTGTCTTATGATAGAAAGTCTTTCCCCAGGCCTGGCTCACCTGAGTTGTGCCAGTAGTTTAGTACCTAATTTTTGAAAGAGCTTAGCTTATCAGATGCTGATAGCTAGTTCAAAGCACTCTGAAGTGATCTGCTCAGCACTTCTTTGAGGAAAAGTAGGCACCTAAGTAGATGTGAAGTTCTCTTGGTAATTTAATTTCACCTGAATCTGTCAAAGCTGATCAAAATCTTCTGGCCCAGATTGTCTTATTTTTGTTTGTGCAGGGTAGCACAGTAATATTATCTGGAATATGTAAACAGAAAACAATAAAGTATACCAGCTTTTTCATCAAGTATTGTCTTTTGCAACTGAATTAGCTTTAGAGGTTGGGTTTACTTACCTCATGTCACAGTGGTTTTTAACTAGAATGTTAATTGATATGACATATCAATGTCATATTAGTGCCAACTTTCTTCCATTCATTTTCTGTGTGGGCATCCCTCACTAGGCAGGCTACTTGCATTGGTTCCTAGGCAACTGGAATAATATTGCTGCACGTGTGTGTCAGGCATTGATTGCCTTTGGGGCTTTTTTTGTATTGTAAGCGAACACAGGCTAGTCCTTTTTCCTTTTCTTTGTGTTCTGCTAAAGGCTCAGAGTTGGAAGGGTCTGTCTGTGATATTCACAGCTGAGCAATTCAGAAATGCTTGCAGACAGGCACATGTGCATAGTGTGGGATGGTGATCATGCTGGAATCCCCAGGCAAGGCTTACTTCAGCCAGTGTGGTTTGCTCTTTGGGATTTTTTAATAGCCAAGTTACAGGTGGTTTAGTGTTTTGGATGCTTGGTGAATGTTCAGCATCATCTAAGGAAAACATAATGAATAACCCCATTTAATCCTGCTTTTCCTCTGCATGCCAGGAAAGAAGAAACTGAAGAGTTTAGTCAGTGAAGGGTTCAGCCCTAAATCAAATCCATGTTGAAATTTGTTTCAAGGGATTACACACTTGACCAAGGTGTGCAAGGTCTGGCACAAGGGAAGTGAGTTTTTCAAATGAAAAAATGAAAGCTAATATATAAAATTACAAATGAAAGGGTGGTGGGTGAGTATGGCACTGCAATGAGAGTGGGGAGCTCTTTGCCCTTCTCAGCTCTGCTAGGAGCCCCTGGCTGACCTTGAGCAAGCCAGTTCCCCTCTCTCTTCCTGTTGTGAGGTGGGAATGGTGCTGTATCTGGTACAGCCAGCCCATGTGCATGGGGCTGAAGGTATCCTAATAAACACTGTTGGTTCCAGCAGCTCCATCCCACCTTTATACCAGACACATTGGTGAGTCTGTCAAGCAGTAAGGTTCCTATGAGACAAAAACCCTGGCTTTCAGATTACATCCTGAGCCACCTGTTGATCATCCCTGCTTCATTTTGTCTGTTTAAGGTGAAAGGTCTTTGAGGCCTCTTTGTGTTGTACCCCCCCACTTCAGGCACCTGATTCTGCTCAGGGGCACTTAATGGTGGTGCATTACAGAGGAGAAATATGAGCATAATCAATTGGTTGTGCATCATCTAGAATTACTTGAGCTATAATCCTGGGAAAAATAGATGGGAAGCATGAAAAGGACATGCCAGAATTTACAATTTACTAAATATTGATATGTTTCAAATGCCCAGACTTAATGGGAGATACTAACATCAGCATTTCCTCAGCATACAAGGAATGATTATATGCTTTTAATGTAGGAAGGCTTTTCTTTTGTAACTAGTGATGATAATAATAAAAGCATTATAATGCCTGTCTGGCTGTGAAGAGCTTTGCCCTTTCTCTTACACTTTCGAGTGCAATAGGAATTATTTAGAGGATTGAATTATTCTCTGCATTTTTTTACTCCATACAAGTAAAACATCCTTAAAACCTAAAACACCCCCTAAAGTCTCAACAGAAATTAAGTTAGGTCAGGAAAGAGGACAAAAAAAAAAGAAAACACCAAAATAGAGAGGAAGCTATTTCAGCTGCCTTCTTAGAAGACTGCAAGTCTGTGTGAAAACAACACGCCATGTTCACTAAGTCTTCAAATAATGTTTGAAAAATAGCAAGATGCTATTAATGTGCAGTGTCACAATATCATTCATTAAAGAAGGAAACATGAAAGGCTTGAATGGCCATGGGCTCATCAGCTTATTATCAGTGGTGAATAGCATTCTCACAAAGGATGTAGGGACTTTTTGGCCTCTAGACAAAGAATAAGTCAGGATTCAGAAATAGCACCTGAACTGTGAATTACCTATAATAACAACTAGGGTTAAGGGAAAGATAAGTAAGTGTGGTGAACTATTAAGTGAGCCTTTTATAGGCTACAAAATATGTTTTATTTCTCCAGAGAAATAAAATCATTTTGATATTTTGAGGCTTGAAAACAACAAAAAACCCTATGAAATTCACATGTGGAGATAAAATTAGATCTCAGAATTAACTAGGAAGCAATCTGTTTGTAATATTCTAAAAAGGAATATCATGCTGGTGGAGTTTTTGGTATCACTGGAGAATCTCTCACAGAGAGGTTAGAAATGGTCAACCAGTCAGCATTCCAGGGCCAGTTGAGATTGACTGTATTTGACATGAGGAAAGGCAAAGCTGTGTAGGTAGCTTGGGGTAGTATAGCTCCACCACTTTAAAAGGAGTGACTTGCCAGTTGTACAAAGGCAGAGCAAGATCAGCATTGCCCCCTGCCCTGGTGACTTCCTTTGTCAGTGAGGGGACACAAGCATGCAGTGAAGGCTGAAATGGGTGTCCTCTCTACTTGTTCCTGTGCAGAGAGGCAGTTTTGTTCTCCAACTCAAAGTACCCTTCCTCCAAGCTGCTGCTTTGTTATCATCTGGACCCCTTGGTTGGGCTCAACCTTCACAAGAGAAGGCAGAAAATAGGTCTTCAGAACACCAGTCAGGGGGCACCAGAATGGACCCACGATGGCAGCAGTGGTGCCAGTGCAGTGACTGTGAGATCAGGGCTGGCTGTTTGCTCTGCCTCTGCTTCGTGCCTGACAGTGTGGGGTCCTGGGCAGAGCTTCAGCTAGTGCACCAGCTCTAATGAATAACAGTTCAGACAGTTTTTCTCTCTGTTTTGATTCTGAGCGATGGGAAAAAAGTTTGTTCATCTTTTCCACTGACCTTATTTCTGAAAAATGAATTTGTATTAATTTGAACACCATCAGTCTTTGTTTGCTCTGCTGATGGCCTTTGACTTGAGAGAGCAGGTGTGCTGGCTCCTCTCTCATCCTGCTCAATCCATTTCAGCAGTAATTTCTGATAGGTTTTGTCATTTCCATGCATGCTGTAGAGAAATATTGGGCTAGCATAGGGGATGGCGACGTGAGAGCACAAAATTACACTCCTCATCAATCATTACCCTCTAGTAACTTCCAGGGCACTGTAAACTGCTGACTAACAAGGGAGAATTAGCTTGATAAAATCACCATTAGTGTCAGTTCAGAGTGGTGTAAAGTTTTAAAGACACTGCTGTCTTCTGTCTCTTCTTTGCCCATTAGTGTGTCTGTTTGTGGAGATCCCAACCCAGCAAAGCAAGTAATAAGCACACTTAATGGAAGGCAGATCAGTAATCCCAAAGAAATCAGTGGGATTTGAGTCCTAAGCATGTGTGCATGTGCTTCAGTGGATAAGGGCAATAACACACTCTCTGAGCACAGAAATTGTAAATATCTCTGCATGAGCCGGTTTCTTGATTCAAAACCTGATTTACACTGTAGCTGGACTGAGAAATCCAACAGTCAAGTTGTACTGCAGGAGAACTTGGAAGCCAGTACATATACTGTTTTATACTTAGCCTTGTTCACCTGCCTTTTGTTACTCATATTTGAGTTTCATCAGTTTATGCTAGTTAGAAATGTGCCTCCTTAAATCTGTGCACAGCTTTCTCAAAGCTCTGCAGTTATTAAAATTTAGGCCATGTTTGGACCCATGCATAAAACTTCAAGTGCAGCCAGACCAGGAACAGTTTTTTAAAAAGTTACAGGTGACATGCAGCTGATACAGCTAACAAGTTGTGTTAGCTAATGGACTTCTCTTAGTATTGTCAGACCACATGCCTTACGGCTTCTCCCTTTTTCTGGGTTTCTTTCTTCATGTTTTCAATTTTTCTTCTGCAGTCTTATTTCTATGAAAAATAGGTTCAAAGCAAACCAACAAAAAACCCCACTAAAATTACAGCAGGCACTTGGATTCTTATATGGTCATTTGACTACAATAGCTACAAGAAAGGAAAGAAAAGTGCAAGGCATTTCAAGATGTCCTACAGAATCACCAAGGGTTACTAACACCCGTTGTTTGTATTTCAGGATTACTCTAAAGTTTCATGTTTTGTTGCTTTTATTATTTGATTTTCCAACTGAAATCTAAGACTTTTTACTTCTGACAGTCCTCCTTTTACTTTTTCCTTTGGTTACAAAGCTGTAGTGACAGCATATCATTACAGATAGTTATTTGCATTGAAAGGCTGAGAATATCCAACTGTTCAGTTATAGCCCACTCACGATCACCAGATGTTTCATTGCTCAACATCCATCTGCAACTGGGGCTTGATCTGCTGTGACATTAAGTTCATTGCCTCACAATGCCCCAAAAGTAAACCAGTCATCTTGTTTGAGCAATTGATTTGTTTGAAGTCCTGATGTCACATTTGAGAACAGAAGAATACAGCTTTGAATGCCAGCAGCATAGCACAATGCATTGATCAATTGATCAACATAGATCAGTTGTGTTCATCTAGTCTAGTCTTTCACAGGACACAGGGCAGACAAGATCACTTACCTCTGTTTCATTTTTACTTTAGAAATGACAACTTGTCCTGCTGTTGAAATGGACTGTTCTTTACTCTTTCCAGAACAGCTGACCACTGGAGCTTCAATGAAAAATATGTCGTATCATGGCTATTGCAAATCACAGAATCTGTTTCTGCAAATGCTGAAATATACCTTATTGGAAAATAATATAGTCACTCCTCATTTACAAACAAAGCAAGACTTGTCTTTAATAAAACAAAGTTGATGTCTTTCCATGATATACCTGAATGCTATTTGCTAAGAAGATAAGTATTAATCCTTCTAAAAACTTGTCTGTGAAGCAGAAGCGCTGGGACAGATTCTCAGCAACTGCAAAATGAATGCCAGTCAATTTATTTTAGTGCTCCTGGGTAGCTTTACACCAGCAGAGGTGTGGCCATACCAGTGTCTCTTACAACACCACTCTAATGAAGCATAATGCTCTTTGGGCTCCCAGAATGGTGTCAAGGAGTACCTACTGCCCACAGCCCACGTGAAGCCTGTTGCATGCTCTGGTCCTATTTTGTGATTCAATTTTGACACTAATTTGTGTTTGCAGGTGTGAAAGCTGTGGTGCTGTCTTCCACTCAGAGTGCAAAGTGAAGGCTGTACCATGCCCCAGGTGTGTGCGTAAAGAATTGCAGAAGAAGCAGAAATCCTTCTGGAGACAACTGAATATGGACGAGAACTTCGAAGAGTCCTGCAACATGTTTGAGTTGTCGTATCAGAACACATGAGTTTCTTAAGGCAATGGCCAGCCTGAAGAGAATCTCTCTCCCAGCTGCCAGCTCAAGCAAATTCTCTGCTTAGACAGGCAGGAATTTTTTTGGAAAATATTACCTGACCTTCTTCATCTGTGAATAAGAGCTGCCAAAGTGGCCATAAAGCCTTGTTGGCTTTGAAATATCAATGGCTAAACTGCATTGAAGTCCAGCTGTTAGCTCTCATACAAAATGTGGTTTACCAGAAATGCTTTAGGTCTAGCTAATTAAGTACCCAACTTTCTTTTCCACATCTGGAGAACACTTTATCTCAAGGCAGAAGATATTTGCTGCCATGACTGCATTATTTTTTATGTTGTTCATTTAGAATTGATGAATCATCTACTTATTTATGTGTATTATTTATTTATTAGTAGCCTTGACAGGGGTTCTGGTGAGGAGTTACACAGAACCCAATAGAGCAGGAATTATTTTAAATCCACTGTCTCCTCCTGATACGGACATGTGGTTCCATTTCCTCATGTTTTCAGAGAACGATCTTAAAGGATCTCTTTGTCAAGGAAAGAAAAGGATCTCCCATTAAACCTTGTTCAGGGTGCTTACAAACATAAGACACAGAATAATTCCTTTAGTTATGTTTATATATTTATAACCAGCCCAGTGAACTACTCCATATTCAGATAAGCATGGGACTTGCTACTCTTCCTGTTCAGGCTGGGAATATCAATTAAGCTCTGTCACTGAAGTCCTTTGAGATTTGTGCTGATTACTCTTGATTTATGGGAGGCTATGTCCATGTCTGTAGTAACATGATGTTGGTTCTCCTCCTTCCAGTGTGAAACTTCAGGGCATTTTAAGTGTTTACATTGGTTTTCTTTTCATTTCCTGAAGTTTATTTCAAATGTTTTTCTAATCTGAACCTGTTAAACTGATAGTCAGGAAAGTGGTCTTGCCCATTTTAGTTGGCAAATACCTCCAAAATTGTGAAACATTAGTTTGCTGTTTTCATATGCAACTTGTGTCCTGCATTCTCTTTGAGCTCCAAGGCATTTCTAGTTCTATAATGACTTCCATGGTGGACAGTGAGGTTCCTCAAGGTATGGTTCTGCTTCACACAGTTGGAACACTGGGAAATATAAAACAGAGTGAATTAATTAATTAATTTTGTAAAGGGAAGTACACGATGGATTTACCTGGGGAGGTGTGTGTCATTACTGGCAGTATGTTGAATTCATGGCAAGTTCACCTCCAATGAGCAGTTAGATTGTCTTCCCCCCATTTCACATTCTTGACTCTTTTCCACACCCTGCAGTGATATGTGTATTACATACCTATGAAAGCATTCATATATATATATATATACACACACAGACACATCTATATATAGAAAGCAAATATGGTTTCAGGAGAATAATGCCAGTTGCATGTGTATTTTTCCTCTCCTCTCACATAGGTTTGTGAAAATACGGAATACTGATTTTTGCTTCCTATATAATCTACATACTGTTGTAGTCAGGGCAGAAAGCAGTTTTAATTGTTGAAGCATCTCACTAATTGCTGAAATATTTTAAATAAAAGAACAGGGTACATCATGCTTACATTGAAAGGTAAAATGCTACAATGAGTTGCCTTGTACTGGAATATAAGTGGTTACCTTTTCTAGCCTCCAGTCAAAGAAAAAGTAGCTTTCTCAAATTTGAGTGCAACTACTGTATATATATATATATATATATATATATATATACAGAAGCATGTTTATATCTGTATACATTAGACAACCAGTGCCTTGCTTTTCCAGAAATCCTTCTTTTATTGGGATTCTTTAGAAGGAAGTAAGGTTTTTCCATGTTCTTGGCGAAGTGCTGTAGGGATTCCCATAATTAATAAACCTGGTGAATCATGCACCTTTGTCACTAAAATGAATACTTCCCATACACAATGGTGTCTCTGTCTCAGCTCACTGTTCCTCATGTGAAATGAGTTGCTTTTGGCCATCACCCTTAAAGGTATAATGTTCCTTGCAAATCCATTCCCATGCAAAGAATTCCCTGTGTGTTCAGAAATGCAAACACTGGGGAAGTATTGTGGAACTAGTCAGGCAAACAGGAACTGCACTGGTACTGGCTGAATAAACAGAACGCTCCCATGTTTTTCAGCTTGTGTCACTGCAATTACTGCTATGGCAAAGACAGTAGCTCTGAAACTGTCAGCATCTGGCAAGTACTATTTTGAATTATCTGTAGACATAATGTTAGGTCATTAAAGAAAAAATGGTGGTGTTTTTCATATCATCATGCTCTGGTATTTATGATACCTCACAGTGCTGGTTCATGTCCAGCTCAGTTTAGAGAAGGCTGCTTGAGCTCACTGTCAAAAACTGTATGGAGTCAAGGAATCAAGGTTCAGACATTGCAAAATATTAGTTACTTTGACAGATGTCCTATCTCCAAAGTACCAGTCATGTGGGTGGTTAGATATTGGAATTGAATTCTGGAATAACAACGTAGACAGCATTTGAGTTGCTCTGGGTTTATACAGTTATTAAAGAACAGTTTCTTTGCTAACAGAGATTTAAAGGATAAAAAGAGTATGATGTTGGCAAAACTGCTGAAATTAGTAATGGGTCTGAAACCACTGCCATTACAAAATGACATAGAGCAAGAGCATGTTATGATATTCTGTCATTGCCCAGAGCTTTATGTAAAAGGATACTGTACAATACAGATCATGCTATTTGCTTTAAAATGCAGTGTTGTTGTAAACTAGCTAGTTCCTAAAATGAGTAGACATTCATTTCTACTTTGGAAAAGTGACACAGCTTCACAGTAGCTCTAGGAGCAGGCTGTAATGTGGAAGATGATATCCTCTCAGGGATGCCTAACTCCTATCCAAAAACAGTTACTCCTTATGAATGGGTAAGATAAAGTATTCTGTCACCAGTTTTTGTAAGCATAATGAAAGTCATAATCCTGCCCTCAGTTGATTTTCTTGCAGGAGCCTCAGCCTGGGGTTCTGCAGGTGGTTTGGGTTTCAGACAGCACTGTACCCTTGCATGGTTGTCTCTGCTGTACTAACAGTGCTCCGTGCTGGTCCCCACTGCTGCTGTCTGCCCATTCTGCAGCCCAGAGCCTGCACTTGGCTCTGCTCTGCAGACTTCAGGGAGCATCAGCTGGTAAAGTTCCTGGGGGCTTTGCAGACTGCACGACTGTGCCTGCTCCCTTCCCCCCACCCCAGGTGAAATTATGCATTAATACTTCAGTCTTGTCCTACCCATGAGTGAAATAAATTTGAATGATGCCATTCCATTGTGAATCAAGAACAAAATATGCTGTTTGTCTTCTTCAAAGAAAAGATGCTTTCTTAGCTAACTGAGAAGGAATTGATCTGTAATCCAGTTACTGCTTTTGCTTCGCACAGAACTTGTTCAGTGTGAAAATAGGATGCTGAACTGCAGTGGACCGTAATGTCACTCTCTGCAGGTACTTACAGTTGTTAGTCTGATATTATTTTAATCTAGGACACTATTGAGATCCTTATTCAAGTCTCTTTTCCTCTTTATCCTAACTGTCTACTTTTCCTCTAATGGGACGGTGGGCCTACTTAGGGGATGCAAACTGCAGCTCTTTTTGTATTATCAATCTCTAGAAAGAGAGATTTGCATTTCTTGTGTAGGAATCCTCCTATTGTTTTTCTTGTTTTTTTGTCTGTCTTATATGGTGGAAAATGATGGGTTCATGATGTGACAAAATATCGTGGCTGATATTGGCCACATACCAATAGGAGCTCAGTGCTGGGATTTATAGGAATTGATAGGTGTGAGAGAAGATACTTTTTCAAGATGAACTTATGTTTTTTGCAGTACTGCAGAGTCTCTGGTGGCCCTGTTGGAGTGAATCATCACGATATCTCTAGAGCTCTTCTTGTCAAGGCTTCTGTTATTATTAGGATAGTGTGTGTATTACAGTAGATTGATGATAATGTCTTGAAAGATTTTTAAAAAGAGCAGAGGATGTCTGTTTACAATGTAATGGGGAAGCTGCCCAGTTGAATTTTGCTTTTTCCCTGTAGCAGCAGAAGCCACCAAGTTTCCTAGGCTTCCCAAAGGTCACTGCCTGGATTGCAGCTGACTGTTGATCTATATAAAATAAATTAATTGAATAAGCATCATAATCTTCTAATTTTTTTTTCCTGCCACTCAGTTGCAAGCCAGTCTCCACTGTCTCTGTCCATGTCGTTTCTCACAGTACTGAGCCTATAGCCAGACTTGGAGCTTCTTAGCTCATTGTGTTGCTTTTGAACCAGTTGAGTCCAATCATTCTCTGCTTCGTAATTTGCCTTCCAGTTTTCCCTTCCCAGTAGGAGTGCCTTACAGTACTGTATATTAGCGTCTCTCTTCCTGTTTTGGATTTCCTGATTGTATCTGCTGTTTTATTAACTTGTAGACTTAAACTGAAACGCTCCTGTGGCTGTGCCTGCTCTTTTGCAGGAGCAGCTGAGTAAATCAGTTTGCTTGTTCTGCCCTCATGAAGTTAGCTCTACAGGCTTTGTATACCAGCTCTGAAGACACCAAGCTATGTGAGAACGCCTCACTTTTGCTCATTTTGGTGCCTTAAATTTTGAGAAGTGAATGATTTTTTTATAAAATCATTATATGCTCTGCCATTATGCAATGTGTTTGGCATTGGAGCTTAAAACCCTTGCTCATGACAGTTTCCATCTTGCTAGGAATGGTAACCGTAAAATTTGTTTACTGTCTATGCTTTGTGAGGGCATTATGAGAGAGGGATAGCATGGAGATGGCATTGGTTCTTATTACGTGTATTTTTGAGACTATTTGGGCTGCTGAGCTTGAGATGCAGTTGTGCAAGACCTTCAGAAGCCGTGCATATATAATAATGCCAAGTACAGAGAATTAAAACAGAGTCAGGTCACATGCAGTTTTGCTACTCCCAGAACCCCTGGCCAGTCCATACAACGTGGCCAGGGACTCCCATATAGAGCTGCCTGCTCGCTCACACAGGGTTCTGTGCTGTGGGAGTGAAAGTGTTTCCTCAAAGCTCAATTTTAATGCAGCCTGGCCCCCTGAAGGCTGACCCAGTGGGGGTTTGGTCAGCCTCACCTTAGAGAGAGGGTTAACCCATTGAAATTTTAGCATTATTTGCTAAAGTATGTGGTGTGTGTCAGCCTGGGGCATGTGTCCATACTACCTGTTATTTTGTAAATCCACATTTGACACCAGTAGCAGGAATCTCGTTTAACAGTAGCAGTGCTGTTACTGCATTTTAGCAGTGAGGAGACAGCCTGGATAATGATGTGCAAAGTCCTTCTTTACTTGAAAACCCTGGTGTGGACCTGATGGCTTGAGTCATATCTTAAAATGCTAATTTCACCCAAATTCCTTAGGGTGGCCATTAATCCAAATTGCAGAGATGCCACTTGTGGTCAGCATCAGAGATATGTAGGTCTGGAGAACTATCAGCTGTCTAGGACCAAAGTGTATTAGACTTCGTCTTTGTGCACAAGTGTCAGTGGCTCAATTATTTATTTATTCCTGTCTAATCCACATGTTAAACCATTATAAATCCTTGAACACGCAGCACTGTTTTGGTGGAAAAAGGATTGCCTATGCACTTGTCTACCAAGTTGATTTTGCTTAAACTAAACTGTGCTTTCAGTTTTGATTTTTAATTAATACCTTTGATACCAAGTTACCTTATATGAATCCCTGCTATACTTGAGGTAAGCAAAAGTAAATTCATGAGCAGAATGTGTGTTTCATAGGTATTAAGTGATAAAGGCAGCTTCCAAATCAACTTTAGTTCAATCAAGGCAGTTAGTTAAAAGCCAGGGAACGCCAGCTGTAAGCAGCAGAGCACAGTGGCTGATGTGGTCTGTGGCAGTCTGGGTTTTCCTTCTTGCCAGAGCACCAGCTCACCTGCACCCCTTAGAGTGAATTTTAGCATTGCTGGCAGTGCATCCTGATTTTTTGGAAGACTATTATGTGTGTGTGCTACTCCGTTAATTTATTTGCAACACTGTATATGTTTTTCATTGTTTGCTTTGTTGGTTTAGGTTTTTTACTTTTGACAAGGATATTTTTTAAATTATCTGCAACTACTGGGCAATAGTCTTAATTTATTTTTGATGTGTAATGATGTTATAATTTAAATCCATTGAGTTGAATTGCTTGTTGACACTTGAGCAGGGTTTATTTGGGTTCACTTGTGACTGCATCAGAGCACCAGTCCCTCCTGTATAAAGGCAACTCTCAATAAACACTAAGAAATGTTACTCGTCCTTTTTCATTTGCCTTCTGGTGGATACTGTACCATGGGTAGGGCAAGCACTGAAAGAGTGATAATTTTCTTTAAAATGCTTCTCTGCTGGTTAAAGTCTTCTGAAGCTAAGAAAATATGATACTTACTGTTCCTAGATCTCAGCCAGGAGGGCCTCTGGGAGTACTGTTGATTGTCTGCATCAGGCTCTGGGGGTTTGGATTCCCGATTAAATCTTGTGGATTTGGAAAGCCACAAGCTCCTAGATTTTTAATGGTGCTGACCCCTGCCACAAGCTCCCAGGGGAGCTTACTGTGGCTTTGAGGCACCCTTGGATACAGAGCTCCTGGGAGGCTTGCAGGAGGTACTGTGTGGCTGCCACATGGACTTCTGCCAGAAGGGTCCAAGGTCAGGGCCTTGAATTCTAAGTAAGGGATGCCTCTCCCATGTGGGCTGAGGGGACCACTGAGGGGCTGGAAGGGCAGGATTTTGCCCATGTTATTAGGGTTCTCACACCTATGGATGTAGGAGCAGTTAAGATTTTTGTTCTTCTTGGTTGTTTCTTCTAGTGCACCAGCTAAGGAGCTTCTGCAGCTCCTTGAATCTGGATTTGATGACTAAAGATTGCAGCACAGAGCTGTGGAGCTGTGGTGGAGCTCATGGGCCTAAAACCCCTGCCTGCAACTCCCCAGAGCATTGCACACCCAGCCCTATGCTCTGGCAGCTTTCAAAGAGAAGGATATATCCCCTCCTGCCCTATCTTCCTGCTCCTCCTCAGAAAGACCAGAAGTCCATTAGGAATGTCAATCCTCTCTCCTGCAGGAACCTTTGGACTTCATCCCTGTGATGAAATCAGCTACAAGCAATGAGTTAATGTTTGACCAGGACCACACAAGCTGCACAAGGAAACCATGTGCAAGACCTTCTCTTCCTCCTTATTTGCTTTACAAGGTGAGCAAATTCTGTTATGACATCTCCTTCCCCTTTCACTGCCACCTCCACTCCTCCTGTAAGAGCTGGTCTGAAAAAGCATCCACACACAGCAGAGACCGTGGGGTCTGTGGAGCCCTGGGGAAGAGCATGCCAATCCAAGCTCTAGCCCTTCTTTCAAAGTCAGGATAATTAATTTTAAAAGAGCTACCCTTCTAGCTCTCAGACCAAAAGTAAGAATATTTGGGTTAATATGTGAAGTCGACTGGTTTTCTGAAAGAATGGAGCTAGCAACCTCCTTCTTAGGGGCTGAGTGGGACCTTCTGGGTGTGAGGCTCACCCTACCTTTTCAGTGAAAGCACGCTGAGGGCACATGAAAATATTTGGGGAGTGTGTGTACATAGCTCTGGATTGTCTTGTTAAAAGAGTTCTTGTCTAACTAAATACTCTCCAAAATAGTGGTCCCATTTAGAGGCCTGAGTATTACCACTATGAGAAGGTGGTGAAAAGCATCTCAGATAATCAAGTGTTAAAATTAAAACCAGACAAAGTCTCCATGGCAAGCAGGAGTAAATTCCATCCATTTTAAGCACAGACAAATATAAAACTTGTCACTGAAGCTGTAAACATGCTTTTAAAAAGTCAGTCCATTGTTTCTAGTGACTTTCAATTTTCTATAATTTAGTTCAAGGCATTAGCATTCATTTAGATATTAAAAATGAAGTTGTGAGGCTCATCTGGAAAGCAAGACAAGTCAGATAAGAGCTTGTGCTAAGGGACTGAACTTTCATTGACTTGAAAATTCTCAGGTGTTTATCATGTAGGTACAATATAATGCATTTAGGGGTAAGTAAGAAATTACTAAAGTTCAGTACTGTTTAAAAATAAGAAAGTGCTAATTACTGAATTAGTGTAAGAAAGTAATAGGTGTAATCAGAATGCATGGAGCAGTTCAATCCAAAGTGCTTTCCTAGCCTTTAAGATTATGAATTAATCTCATTTCTGACTGACACTGCAGGCAACAACTGAAGTGCAGCAACAAAGTAATGAAACACAAGGAGTGTGCAGTTTTGGGCACCACAGTACAAGACGTTAGGCTATTAGAGCATCCAAGAGAAGGGCAACAAAGATGGTGAAGGGCCTTGAGGGGAGGCCCACATGAAGAGCAGTTGAGGTCATTTGGTCTGTTCAGTCTGGAGGACACTGAGGGGAGGCCTCACTGCAGTTACAGTTTCCTTATGAGGGGAAGAGGAGGGGCAGGCATTGATCTCTGTGGTGACCAGTGACAGAACTTGAGGGAATGGCCTGCAATTGTTTCAGGGGAGGTTTAGGTTGGATATTAGGGAAAGGTTCTTCACCCAGAGGGTGGTTGGGCACTGGAACAGGCTCCCCAGGGAAGTGGTCACAGCACCAAACCTGGCAGAGTTCAAGAAGTGTTTGGACAATGCTCTGAGGCACATGGTGTTACTTGGGGATGGTGCTGTGCAGGACCAGGAGTTCAACCCCCTAGTTCTTGTGGGTTTCTTCTAACTCAGCTTATTCTGTGATTCTGTGTCTCTCCCTCAGTTTGTACCTTCCCCAGCAATGATTTCTGAGAGCAGGGGTACAAATGCCCATGAAAGCAAGGCTAGGGTGGAAAACAAATGCCAGCACCAGACATTGTCATGCAATGGCTTGTGACACTGGTGGATACTTTGTTGTGTACATATTGCAAAATGTCCAGTTCTGGCTTGGACTCTGCACTTCTGAAGGACACTTGTTTCAGATTTAACAGACAGCATGTTCAATGCTTTAAGCAGATCCAAGATCTGCTGGCTCCAATAAAAACTGCAGTTTGTCAAAGAACCAGAGCTGAGCTCTCAGTATTTAAAGACAGGAGCTGTAGCAGTGTATAAAATTGGCAGGTTCCTTGTGAAATACAAGTGCATCTAGCACAGAGTTAACCCTGGGTGATAACAAGTAAAAGAGGGCAAAAGCATAATAAAATACAGGTCTCTACTGTAGGTATTTACACAGTATCAACATTGTTAGCTGTGCTTAGAGATTTATGTCAAGTGTTAACTGCACTGTCATAAAACAATAAAGTACTTCTGTGAAGGGCTTAGGGCAAAGGGGAGGCAGAGAAGTCTCACTATATAAGGCCCTCCTCCTGCATCTGTGGTAATTCATGGGAATGTTTCCATAGTTGTCAGCAGGAGTTGTGTGGAGGCCTGCTAGGGGAGGGCAAGCAGAAGCACATTTGCTATGTTTAGAGCAGGTAACTAATGAATTTGTCTTGGGGAGGATATTGCCACCACCAAATTCTAGGAGCTAACACAGCTGATAAGTCCATCTTGCAACAAGTGGAGAGATTAGGGGTCCTCCTGGCAGCAGGGGTGTCCTTTGGTGTTTCATACAAAGGTTGACCCATAAAATCTGAGAGATTACAATAAGAGAACTACTGTACTCCAGGTGGCCATGAGGTGAAAAGGGCAAGTGTCCCAGGGTTTCTACACAGTGTACCCTGGACTCTGCACACTTGCAGCTCTAGGCTGTTGCAACTCTGCCACTCACACTGGGCTCACAGTAGGCTTCCCCTCAGCATTTTGGCTGCAGGACCAGACTTCTCATCTGAGTTTAGTGTTTATATGTAGTGGACCAAACTGAAACGCCAGTCCCAATCAGTCAGAGCACCAGGGAGTTTAGATCCAGGCACGGTGCCTGCCTGTCCATGGGTCTGCAGCTCCAGTTTGTCCTCCCTACTTGCTGTGTCTGCCCTTCATGAGGTTATGGCAAGATTGCTTCTCCAAGCCATGCTGGTACATGGGACTTACTAGAAAAGTATTGCTCTTCCACTAGAGATGGTTCCTATGTAGTTGTTCCCTGTTTAGATGCCACTGTTTGGGAAGGTGTTTTCTTGCTTCTTGCCATATGCAGGAGGTAATTCTTCTTTGTCAAAACATCTAGTAGAAGTCTCCCCCACTACAGCTGTCCTGAGAGGGGTAGGAGAATTACCTGCTTCCTGACCCTGCTGTGGACAATGCTTCTCAAAGGTCAGTCAGCTTCAAACAAGAGAAACATCTTTGCCCAGAAGACACTTCAGAGCCCTTCATAAACTTGGGTATTGCTGCCAGCCTGGCTTGCTTTGCTTTCTCTGTCAGGAACCTGAGTGCTCCACACCTGCTGGTCCTCACTGTTCTCTGAGGGAGCTGATAGGAGCTGTTTGGGAAACAGATGGGTAGGTGTTGAGCACTTCAGCATCTGACCCCATGTCTGTCAACTGTCTGAATTAATTTTGAGCCAAAGCAACTGGGTGAGCCTTCCATACTTCTTCCTCAAAAGCATTGTCCATGCCATTTCCTGTCCCATATTTTATCTTAAAAGCTAATGAATAGAGCTGAAATCTGTCCCTCATTTGTCAGCTACATCAGCTTACAAACTCCAGGCCTAACTTCATACTGGGACAGCTTTCAGTCCATGAGCTCATTCCTGCCATATTTCAGTGTGACACTGAGTTAGTCCCTCCTGAGTCCTAGGCACAGTGGCAATTAACAACTTCAGTCCCAAGGCACCTGTTGTCCCTTTCATCCCTCCAGCCCTCAGCTTTGCTGGTGCTGGAGATACGGCCTAGATTCATTCCCTGCTCCCAACAGCAGCACAGGCTCCTACTCCACAGGACCAGCACCTACCCCAGCAGAGTGCTGTAGGACACCCTGGCCTTGCATCCCACTGTCCTGGTGCAAAATACAGATATGTTAAACTCAGGTTAGAAAGAGGTGAGCAGTCTCCCATAGCAGTGCCCCAGCACCAGCATCTTCTTGGCTGTGTGTGTGACCTTTTCCCATGAATATTTCAGTGGTGTCCTCCTCACATGAGTTCTTCATCTGGCATGGTGAGACAGCCTGGGAGATTGTGATGACCCTTTTAGATTGCACATCTCTTGCTCCGTATAGCCACGTGTTAAAAATTTTCGCTTTACCCTTCCATGTAGGAATGCTGGGGGGCCTTGGAGCAAGCTGCCTGGGACGGGCACGGACATGCCCGGGGGAGAAGCAGAGCGTGTTTCTCGNTCCCTCTCCTTCCCCGGCCGCACAATTGTCGCCGCCAATTAGTGCATTGTTAGGGCACACAATGGCGCTGCGGCCACTGGAATGGGCCGCTTTTGTGCGTCTCCAGTCGGCTGTAGGGGCAGTCAAGATTCATTTAGGGCCTTACACAACATGGACAGAAAATACTATCAGAAAAGCAACAGGGGGAAAGAAAAAGGGAGAGGTAGCGAGGAGGAGGGGGGAGCCCGCTATTCAGGGGTTAGCCCAGCCGCATGAAAGGCCCAAGAAGCAGTGCCACATTGAAGACGCCCCTTGGAACACAAAAAGGAACCGGGGCTTAATAGTAATTAGTGGGCAAACTGCAAAGCGCACCGTGGCTCTCCAGTGAATTGTTCTGCACTTACTGCCATAGCTGCCCCTTCCCCCTTCCCTCCGGTCTGGCTGGGAGGGGAGGAGCTCGGGGGTGGGAACTGGCAGCCCTCCTTTACCCACCGGCTCTGGGGAGGCCTCACCAAGCTCTTCTTTGTGGCAGGTAAATTGGATTTCGTTCTCTAAAGCTCAGAGCCTGTTACAGGAGGTACTTTGCAGCTAGGGCAGGGGGATGGTTTCAGAGTCAGCACCGTGCCCGTGTCAAGGACTTTTCACAGCCCTGTCCCTTCTTGCAGCCTGGCACGACACACCTTGAGGCTCGGCTCTTTGTCTGTGGCCTGTCCCTCTTTCCCCAGCACAGACTTGGAGGCCACTGCTTTTGTTTTGCTTCTGTTGTTTCACCTCTTTGTTCGTAAAATAATCACCTGCACAGGTTTTTATGATCTATTTAGGGAAAGGCCTGATAGCACCTCAGTCAGCCTAGTAAAGGTGAGGAATCTGCTCAGGCTGAAGACCAAACCTTGTCCATCCTTCTAAAAGTCTGCACAGTGCAAACAGTACTTGCCTCCAGCTCTCTGCTCTCGTATCTCTCACATCTGTGCCAGCTCTCAGTCACACTAAGGCCTTCATTGGTACATACAGAAGTTCTTAAAGAACATTTTGGCCCAGCACACCTTGGGATTGTCTTAGGCAGCTGCATTAGAGTACAGCTGAATATGTTTAATCCTTACTTCTGTAGAGATCAGGTTGCTGCTGTTATCAGCCTCAGCTCATCTCCTGAACTGCTTGTACTAGGTTTAGTCAGGAGCCTGTGTGTCCAACACAGTTAGCTGTGTCTTGGTAGTACACCAGATTAAAAAAGCCACAAGGCAGATTTGACCTTACATAAATGTGGTTAAGTATTGAGGAGAAATTCAGGGCATCTTAGCCCCTATGGAAAGTACACAGATGCACAAAATTAAGAATCATTCCTTTTATGTTGTCTGGGAATCTAAATATAATCTATGGAAGAAATCTGTGGGGTCTGATGGTTGATTTGTTGGCTCTTCTTAGCTAATGGATGTATGTTTCAGTTATCCTTGAATACAGGGCTGCTGCAACAGGTGCTCATCTCAAGCACAGCCACACGCAGTTCCACAAGTTTAAACTGGGCTCTTGCAGATTAAGCTCAGTGGGGTTAGACCAGACACCAGCTGACCAAATTTAGTAGTCTCAGCTGGAAATGTTTCCAAACTGCAGCGTGTGAGATACACACACAGAGTTCTGGACCACCATCTCACTGCTGGTAGAAATTGAAAATGCCTCCCTCTTTCCTCTGAGAGCAATGAGTACAACACTCTCCTACCTCCTAGATATCCAAGCAAGCCGAGGAAATACAAATGCTGCTCCAGTACCAGTCTTTTTCCATGACAAGCCACAGCTACTCTCTGTGTCTATACAAAATAGGTTTGGTTGTATTAGAACAGTGAAAATAAGATTTACAACCAAGACTTTTTGTCTGTCTGGAATCCCATCAAGGATTTCATATGAGGCTGTGGGCAGCACAGCAGGCATCAAGGGTTCAGGCTGGTGTTGCTGGGATGGCTCCTGCAATACAAACACAATCAGGGAGCTCACTGTCTCACAGATAGAGCTGGCTGAAGGCACTGTCTCACAACACAGAACGTGTCTGTCTCTCACCAGCCACATCCTCTCTCTGCTAATTAGCAACATCCTTGGCAAAGTCTCAGCTGAAAGGATTACACTGTCTTCTCACCTTGCTCTATCCCTTCTTCCCCCAAAGAGGGATGTTTGGTCCCATCAGGATGCAGTCTGGCTGGCCCAGGTAAGGAATCTGCCTTGTTTCCCTCCAGGCTGCTTGTCTACCAGAAGATGAATTTTGTCTTCAGGACAGAAAGTCTGGCCCTGACTGAAAGGAAGTGCAGCCTTGCCTCCCTGCAGCAGGGAGCCAGAGCCTGTCAGTCTCGTGTGCTCTAGTGGAACAGAGACAGGGAACAGCATCTGCAGCAGCAGCCAGAATGGTATTTTTCCATCTTAGGACTGTGGGGTTGAATTACCTTTCCTTTCTCCTGTTAGTTGTGTTCCCTGTCTGCTCAGCCCAAGAGCAGTTTGAACTGCAGGTACATTCAGCACCTGGCACAGGTGGAAGCATGCACAGGGATTTCTGTGAGTGCACCCAGTAGAATCCTGTCTGCCTTGTGGTGGTGTAATGGTTGGGAGTCTGGCACTGCCAGTCTGAAGGAGACATGGAGAAGGGCTCAGCTTCTCCTTTGTCACAAATAGTGGGACAGTTAATTCAGCAGCATAAGTGAAATACATATCCAGCATGAATTGTCCTGCAGTTGGACAGACTTTTCTGAGCTAAAAGTTGAACCAAGCTACTTCAGCATTTTCATGCCATAAGGAAGATGCTGACCCATGTGAGCCCCACCTTTGCAGCAATTGTGCCTTTTGTGTCAGCTTGGTGCTTTTACAAAATCAGTTTGATTTTATCAGTTTGGTTAAAAAAAGCCTGTAAGAGGACTACACAGCCTTGTCATCAATATTTTTGGCAACCCTATGCTAGCACTTGTGGAATATTTTGGAGCACTTTCAGGACATATCCCAAGCAGGATAACATTATTGCATGCTCAGTATTGCTGTATATGGATGTGAAGTACAGGATTTAGAGAATGGATTCCTTCTTTTGCCCAAGTCAGAAAATTTCCTCACTTGCTCCAATTCTGTTAATATTAGTCCCTGCCCTTATGGCCACAGAGAGCTGGAATATCAACCACAGCCTTGAGCTGGAGAAAGACCATTCTGGCTCCTGCTGCAGACTCTGCTCCCTGTTGCCATTCCACTACAGCACAAAAGGGTCACTTGCATGTGTTAATCCCTCACATCTGACTAATACCTGAATGGGAAGGTTGCTAGCAACATCCTTTCCAAAATCACTTTGACCTGTGTATTATATTATGAGGGGAATGACTTGAAGAAGGAAGTAATCAAATGGGTATAGTTCTAGCTATTGCTAATTGCCTTTTCATCTGTTTCCAGCTCTTTTTATTGTGTCCAATAAATGTTGATTATGTGGCGATTTAAATCTGTATTTCAACATAGTTTCATTCACATGATGTGAATGACACGACTCACTAAATCTTAGTTCCAAATATTCCTCTAGCTCTGTGTCAAGCACTTCAAGGATGTCAAAAGCAGATAGGGAAAATCTGAAGTGCCTGATCTTGGCAAGAATGCTTTAAAGGTCAGGTAGAAGACGTTGTTTCAGGAGGTCTCTGGCTTTGATACTTTCTGGTTCATCAAACCACGAAAACGTGTGTGTAGTATGTGAATGTTCTCCTTCTAGGGTAATGTACATAAGTACACATACAGGAAAAAGCTTTCAATTGCATAATTTTTGATTGCTTCTGATCTTAAGTGAGCAATATGGCATGTTGTAAAGGAGTCCAGTTTCTGGAAATAAAGATCCCTTAAGGTTGCCTCAAGAGAGTCCAGAATCACTGAATCTGGAAGGTCTTGATCACAGCATCTTGAGATGTTAGTGAAGAATTGCAGTCAAACTGGCTTACGTGTTTGAAACCTATTTTAAATAAACTCTGTATTTTCAGGAAAAGACAGACTGAACTTGAACTATTCTGAACACAGACTGAAGTTGCTTTTAATAGCAACAGTTGTTATCATATGTTTTGCACCAATTCACAGAATTTTAAAGCCAGGAGAGACCATGACTGCAGATGTTCATACTGAGAGCAGTTTCTTTGTAAAGTCTCAGTTCAGCAGAGACAGAAAATCTCTTGGAAACATTTCTGTTTTGACTGACCAACTTTCTCTGAAAATCAGGCAAGGATCTAAGAGACAAATTCCTGCCTGAAGTCTGCCCAGTTTGCCAAGATCTGTCACTTCAGGATTTCTATGTCCTCCACTCCAGGTCCTCCCCCATCCTGTGCTCCTAAGGCTTTCCTGGGCAGGGGGCTTCTAGGAATTCCCTATGTTTTGAGAGGAAACCTCCTAGCTTTTCCTGATGCTGCAGGATTGCTCAGAAGTATGGGCAGCTTGTCCTGTTTGGAACAAGCTGGTGTGTTTTACGTTGTTTTTTAATGTTGGAATTTTCCACAAAACAAATTGTAAGTTATAGTCAGCTTCAGTCTAGGCTACCTGACTGTTCTCCAGAGGATTGGCCATTACAAACTTGCATCCTAACTCTGAAATACTTGCCACAAATTTTTCAGCCAGAGGGTCCTCTAACCTATCCCTCTTTTTGCTGGAATAAAAAAACTGCTTAGTACTTGTCTCTGCAGCTGTAACAGATAATATGATAATTTTTGTGTAAAACCAGCAGATAGAAACAAGTCTCCAAAGGCTGTGATCTGAAGCAGGGCAGGCAAAGCATATTGCCAAAGAACTGCTTTGAGCAGTTTCACCCTGAAGGTCTCACACAGCAAAGGAGAGGGCAGGAAAAAGGCAGAAAAGGAAAGAACTATTTTTGAGATAGCGCTGATCAAAACAGCATTGGTCTGAAGATAAGTCAAGCAGTAATTAGTCTGTACTGTTTTTGTTTCATGGAGGTACTTGATGGCTCCCATGTGTGAGCTGGGGGTTTGCTTTGCTCTGTGGTCAGTCAGAGCTGCTGTAAGCCAGTGCTGATCTTTCCTGGGCTGCAAAGCTGGGCTCCTCCAGGCCTGCTGAGGAGCCTAGTTAGGGCTTTGGCTTCTCATATATTCATTGGTCTTCAGAAGCCAACACTTGTGTTCTTGCATGCTGGCCCCCAGGAGGCTACAGGGGAGTGGTGGTGGCCCCACCTCATGTGCATGTAGAGGGTTAGATGTGCTATGATGCAAACTACACCTTCGTGGCTCTTAAGGTCACTTTTGCTGGACTTTCAGATCAGACTGGGCAAAACTCGTGTGGTTCATGGGAAATGCTCTGCTCTCTAAGTTAGGAAAAGGCCTGAGTTGCTCAGACCACTAGAGTGGCAAACACTGGCTCCTTGGTTGAGAAAAAAATCTCAGATTCCATGCTTCAAGGCTGCTCATTTTGCAGCCTTCCTGAGAACTCGGTTCACTTACAGCTATAGGCATACAAATATATATGCCATGCAATAACCCAGCCTGGATATCCTGCTGGAGCAAAGTATTTAACTCTGAAAAATATTTGGCGTAACTTCTTTGCAATGTATAGAGCAGCAAGAGTTTAAGAAACAATCTCACTGTATTTAAACAGTCATCACTGCTTTCTGGGTAAATAACACATGTTTTTAAAATGGTCTCTATACACAATAGACGCTAACACAATAAATCCTAATTGCTCTGAAGGACCCATTAGGCTGTATCAGGTCAATACATGGCAGAGCTTTTTTGAAAGTCACTCACCCTGTTGTTACATAAGCCACAAATTGAAAGTCCATAAATAAGTATTTGCCAAATGAAGAGTGAGGGCTTTGCCAGGGCCATACTAATTTATCATGTCAACTTCACTATGGGGACTGTTTTCTTTTGAAGGGCCCATGGGAGAAAAAGAAAAGAAAAAAAAAAAAGCATAGTGTGATATGTTTCAAAAACGACATATCTGAAAAGTTTCAGATGTTTCAGGCTGCACTATACCCCCTAAGAAAATTAGAGGTAAGGAACTTCACTGCTTCCTCTTTATCTCAGTGTTGTGTGAGTCACAGCAAGGAGATTTGAAAACCAGCCATGGCTGTGGCATGGCAGAGGCCCATCCTCATCACCACCAACCCCCCTGCACCTCTGGGCTGGGGCCCTGGTCCTGCCTCTGCATGCTGTGGTAGTGGCACCTCAGGGCAGGAACATCCCTTCAGTATTCCAGCTGTGGCTCATGGGAAGGTTCCCGGTACCTGGGGAGACCAAAGAAAACTTATTACATATATTTTATGTGCACTTATATGTACAAGTATAGTTAATTAATAAGTGATGAGTTTGGCAAGGTTAGTTTTATGTGCAGCCACTCTTCCTGATTTTACTTGGGTCTTACTTACTTGAACTTCTGGTGACATTTTACAAACTGCAGAACTTGTGTTAGGTGTTGCTGAAGTCTGTGTCACTGTTAGAAATCAAGTTTTGAAGTTTTCAAGTTCCATGTAACTTTTTGGATATGGCTACAGTTTGGCATGGTTTTGTTTTTCTGCAATACGTTAAGGTGTGTAATTGCACAGGTCTATATAAAAAGCAGATTCTACTGATGTAAGCTAGGGTTTTTAAGGGAATTTCAGCAAGGCATGGTGAAAAGCATTCAAGTGATTTAAATCTGAATTCCTGTCCCCAGGCCACAGCCTTTAATTCATCTGGGCACGTGACAAGTGTTCACCCCTGCTGCTGTTGCACTTCAGTAGGATTTGGGTGCCAGGGTCCCTCTGTCTCCCTGTCTGTCAGGTCCCTCCTGCCTGCAGTGCTATTTAGGAGCCCTCTGCTCCAGGTGCTGTTACTCCAGGTCAGTCTTGGTGCTGGGGTTTGCAGCACAGGCAGCCTGGAGCTGCAGCTCCAAGGTGGGAAGGCAAACACTTGCCTCAGGTGGGAGCAGAAGCACACCTGCCTTGGTGCAGCATGCAGCCGTGTCCTCAGTGTGGGGCAAACACTGATATCCTTTTGTGCCAGTACACAGTGGTCTGCTGTGCTGGTGCTGCCTGGGGGCTGCACCATGATGCCAAAAGAGATGTTCCTGCACTCGTGACAGGGAGTAAGGCACAGCCTTGTGCTGCTGCAAACCACCTTATGGTCCCCAGCACCCCCTCACTCAAGCAGTTTGTTATCAGGGGTCACTGCTAATTCGAGCAATGCCTGAGGCAGCACAGCCTCCAGCTGGGGTGACTGGCAGGCTGCCCACCAGCACGGAGTCACCTGCACTGGGCCCCCACTGCTCCCTTCCTGGGAGCTGGACACTTGTCAGCAGTGCAGACAAAACCAGGATTTGCTGCTTCAAGCAAGAAGGGTCGAGGGCCAAGGAGTGGTGTGCTGATCCTATGACAAGAGGGGCAGGAGGTTCCTGCCCTGCTTTAGTGCCGGCAAAGAAAGCCAAGAGCGAGATCAGTGCTCTCTGGCTTTGTCCCTGCCCAAAGCCTGGGCTGAAAAGCTCTTTGCAAAAGTCTGCTGAGTCCTCTAACAAGGGCAAGGGCAATAGCCAGTCTTTACAAAGGAAACTCAGTCATTTTCTAAAGTCTTTTAAAAGTCATGGTATCCTTCACAAAAGCAATTTGTCCAGGTAAACAGTGTACGCTGACAATCAGGATTGAAAGAACCAAATACAGAAATATTTATCACCCTTTTACTTTCTGCTTCTACCAGGAACCGCTGCATCCCAGCTGAAAACGCCTCAGTGGGTGGAAGATATGTCTGTGAGGACACAGATTGTCAGTCCACGCCTGTGTCCTCTGGGCTGGAGCCAGGAGCAGGAATTAGATGAACTCCCAGGCAGACCTATCTAGCATGGTGGAGCTTCATGGACATTTCTGCACATGGATAAAAGGTAAAGCGATTTTTAATAATTCAAGAGGTTTTTAACTACAAATGCATTTTTTTAGGGCCAGGAAACACTTCCTTTTTTGTCTGTGGGGTTTGACACAGTAAATTTTGTGCAGACACATCTTCTGTTACTAATAGTGCTGCACTGTTCTCTCATACTGTACTGAAGAGATGAGTAACAAACCTATCAACTGCACTTGTACTTACACCATATTTAATCCTGCTCTGGTTGTTCTGCTACATATTCATAAAAAACAAAAAGGAAACAGAAGCACAGAGCAAGCCAACAGATGTCTACCTGGCTCTTAATTGGATGTTATGTGTCCCCAGTGTAGCAAATATAGCATTATTTACAGCCAGGCTCTAAGAATTAGATACATCTGGAGGAGTGGCAAAACCTGAACCAGGCTACAAGAGTTGATAGATTAACTGAAATGAAGAGCTGCCCCATTTTCCCCTTCTTATCTTCTCCTTTCCCACTTGTGTACCCATTCCCCATTGTGTGTCAAATCAAACTAAGACATTGCGCAAGAGAATGCTTATAAAAATGAAAAATGCCAACAAAAAAGAGAATTTCTGCTCCTATGGAGCTTCATCATCATTTTCTAATTGTACAGCAATGATGATAATAAAAAGGCTGCCCTCTTCTCTCAGCTATAATTTGGATAATCAACTGACAGCCATAATGAAACTGTCTGTGATTGCTTTCTGCTGGGCTGCTAGTTCACAGAAACTCATTGTTGAGGAGAATTAGAAGTTATGACTCCTGCTACAAGGATATGCCACTGTCTTCCAAAGGAACATGTGACTTGTAATTTTATTCTGTATAGCTCTATTACAGGGAAAACTTACAGTGTAAAGCAAAGAGGTATAGGGATGTGAGATATTGTTGTTTCCTTTTTTAAAAAAAACGTTGTTAAACATTAAATTTGACAGTGCCAAGTAATATGCATGATGCATGTCTAGGCTGGGTGGACGAGGATTTCGGGGGTGGTCGTGAGGTCTTGCCTTAAAATCCCTGATGACTTTGGTCATCAGTAGACAGTGCTCTGCCCGTGGGTACATCTGCCACTGGCTTCAGAGCAATAAGCAAGCCAGGTTTTACTTCTGAGAGGAAGGCAGGAGCTAAGTCATGCTTTGAGTATTTGCTTTGTGGGCTCTGGGTGGAGTTAGGAGTGTTCTGGGTGCTGGTGTTCCCCAGCACCAGGCCTTGAATGCAGGCTGTCTGTGATGTGCTGTGGGTTTGCCTTGACTAGTAGATCCAGGGCTGGATGCAAGTACTCTGGTCCACATTGTCCTTCCATCCACATCCACTGAGGTGGAGTGAGTAGCTCCTGTGCAAGGGCTTGGGAACCTTGGGAGCCTTCTGCCTTGGCCAGAATAAGGCTCTGCCATAGCAGCTGCAGTCTGGACCCCCGAATTTGGCTTCTGAAAGCAGGTCTGTTTCCCTGTGTGCCCCTTTCAGGGCTTTCAGGGAAGCGCTTGAAAATCATGCTGGCAATTTCGGTGTTTACGAATGCATGGACTTAGAGGATTGGAATTCCTGGCAGCTGAGCGTGACCACCTCGGTGGCCCTGGCAGGAGCCCGCGGTCCCAGGGCGCTGGGCAGAGTCCTCTGCCCCGGCACGGTCTCGTCCTTGGTTCGCGCTGCGCTCCAGCGCCTGCCATCCGCTTGGGAGGGAAGAAAGGGGCTGGCGGAGCGGATGGCGAACGGAATCCGGGGCAGGAATGTGGTAGCGCAGCTGCCTGCAGCCGGGCAGGGATGGTTTTCCTTCCCGCCGAGGCTCAGCGTTCCGGGAGTCGGGAACGCTGCCCCGCCGGGCAGCTTGGGCGCCGTCAGCGCCGGGAGGCAGCGGCGGTAGAGCTACAGTGCCCCTTGTACCCGGGCTGATGTGCCATGGCCGGAGCAAGGCAAAGCCGGCCAGGACCCCTTCACGTCTTCCCTTCCCCTACCCAGGGTTTCCCACGTTCGTCCCAATCCCGTTACGGTGGGCGAGGCCCCAGCCCCTTCCCGCGAAGAGGGGCTGAAGGGTCCGAGGAGGAAGGGGCGAAGCGGCAGCGGCTCCGCGGGCACCGCCTGCCCTCCTCCTCCAGCCGCTTGGCTCTTCGCGCCGAGCCGGGGAAGCCGGGCCGGGCCGTCGCGGCGCTGGGGGGGGCGGAGAGTCCCGGGTCTCGGGAGGGGCCCGGCGGGCAAGAGGGGAAGGCGATGCACAGATGCGGAGCAGTCAGTGGTTTGGCAGCGCNCCCGCTCCCGGCGCGGAGGCGGCAGGTGCCCAGGACATGCGGCGGCGGTAGGACGCGCGGCGGCGATGGGCGGCCGGGGGCTGCCGGTGCCGCTGCTGCTGGGGCTGCCGCTGCTGCTGGGGCTGCCGGCGGCGGGGCGCGCCGCCTCCAAGGCGCTGGTGTGCCAGGAGATCACGGTGCCGATGTGCAAGGGCATCGGCTACAACCTCACCTACATGCCCAACCAGTTCAACCACGATACGCAGGACGAGGCTGGGCTGGAGGTGCACCAGTTCTGGCCGCTGGTGGAGATCCAGTGCTCCCCGGACCTGCGCTTCTTCCTCTGCAGCATGTACACCCCCATCTGCCTGTCCGACTACACGAAGCCGCTGCCCCCCTGCCGCTCCGTCTGCGAGCGGGCCAAGGCCGGCTGCTCGCCCATCATGCAGCAGTACGGCTTTGCCTGGCCCGAGAGGATGAGCTGTGACAAGCTGCCGGTGCTGGGGGACACCGAGGTGCTTTGCATGGGATACAACCACACGGAAGCCACCACCCTGCCGCCTTTCTTTGGGAAGCCCACACGCCCTGCCAAGGACATGGCCAAAAACCTGACGCCACTCGATGGGCAGCGCCTCTCGGGGCTGGACTGTGGTCAGACTTGCAAGTGCAAAGCGCCCCTGATCCCCATCTCCAAGGAGTCCCATCCGCTGTACAACCGCATCAGGACTGGGAAGGTACTCAACTGTGCCATCCCCTGCTACCAGCCCTACTTCACCCAGGATGAGAAGACCTTCGCTACCTTCTGGATCGGCCTCTGGTCCATCCTCTGCTTCCTCTCCACCTCAACCACCGTGGCCACCTTCCTCATTGACATGGAGCGCTTCAAGTACCCTGAGCGCCCCATCATCTTCCTCTCTGCCTGCTACCTCTTCGTCTCCGTGGGCTACATTGTGCGGCTGGTGGCAGGGCATGCCAGTGTGGCTTGCAGCCCGGAGCACCACCACATCCATTACGAGACCACAGGCCCTGCTCTCTGCACCGTGGTTTTCCTTCTCCTCTACTTTTTTGGCATGGCCAGCTCCATCTGGTGGGTCATCCTGTCCCTCACCTGGTTCCTGGCAGCTGGCATGAAGTGGGGCAATGAGGCCATCGCTAGCTACTCGCAGTACTTCCACCTGGCTGCCTGGCTCATCCCCAGTGCCAAATCCATTGCTGTACTGGCGCTGAGCTCTGTGGACGGTGACCCAGTGGCCGGGGTTTGCTATGTGGGCAACCAGAGCCTGGAGAACCTGCGGGGCTTTGTGCTGGCACCACTAGTGGTTTATCTCTTCACCGGCAGCCTCTTCCTGCTGGCTGGCTTCGTCTCGCTCTTTCGCATCCGCAGCGTGATCAAGCAGGGCGGCACCAAAACTGACAAGCTGGAGAAGCTGATGATCCGCATCGGCATCTTTACCGTGCTTTACACCGTGCCTGCCACCATTGTCATTGCCTGCTACATCTACGAGCAGCACAACCGGGAGGCCTGGGAGCAGGCACAGAACTGCTCCTGCCCGGGGGACCCTCACCGCCCCAAGCCTGACTATGCCGTCTTCATGCTCAAGTACTTCATGTGCCTTGTGGTGGGGATCACCTCCGGCGTTTGGATCTGGTCTGGCAAGACACTTGAGTCCTGGAGGCGCTTCACCACCCGCTGCTGCCGGGCCAGGAAGCCTGCGGGCGCCTCTGTGTACGGTGAGGCCAGCCTGGCACTGGTGGGCAGGACGGTACTGCCCAGTATGGCCTCCTACCACAAGCAGGTCCCACTGTCCCATGTGTGACCAGAGGGAGCCTCGGTGACCCCAGCCACGGGGAGGAGAGGGTTATGAAGACCCTGGGCCACAGAAGAGGGGGTGACAGCTGGGCCACCCCTGGCATCTTCAGCCCCACTGTGGTGGTGCTGCCTGGGACCATGGGCACAGAGCAGCTGCAGCCCCAGGCAGGGCAGGAGGAGGTGCTGCCAGCTATGTGGGGGCAGAGGGACGGGGAGGCCTGGAGCCTGGCACTGCCATGCATGCCCCATTTGGGGTCTCACATCCTGGTTGGGGTCCTGGGATGCTGCTTCCTGTGGGCCAATCAGGTGGCAGTAGGCCCTCAAGCACTGATTTGTGTCCCACAACAAGCCTCTGGGGAGGTTGTGCTGGTGCTGGGGTGGGAGGCAGAGCTGTAGCAGGCAGGGCAAGTGGTGGCCCCCAACCCCAGGTGGGGGCTGGCACTGCCACTGAGACCCTCACTAAAGCCTAGAGAGTGGGTCAGGGAGAGCTGGCAGGGGGTGCTGGCTCCCTGGGTGCCCTGGGCAGAGCAGGAGACTGCCCTCAGTGCCCCCAGAGCCCCCAGGCACAGCTACATATGGAGGAGGAGAAGCCTGGGGGCCCTGGTGTGGGGCAGCCACTGAGCAGGAGGGGAGGAGCTGTGTGGGCAGGGGGCTTCATGGGTGCTGGCAGTGCAGGAGGAAGGGACTGTGGAGAGGATGTACCCCAGGGACAGGGTCCCAGCTGTCTGCAGCGCAGGCAGGGACCAGGTGATCTCCTGTAGTCCCTTCTGCCCTGGGCAAGCACATCTGGCTCCCTTCACGGGGCTCAGGACCGGGCAGGAGCTGGTTCTGGTGGTGGCACTGAGTCCCTGCTCTGCAATGGCCGCCGGCTCCACTCCTCAGCCTGGGCAGCCGAGGGGCTGCATAAGGGGGTGTGTGTGTGGTGAGGCTGCCAGCCCAGCACGGGGTTTGCAAGGAGCCCTGGCACTGCTGGCTCTGGCACTGGGAGTGGGGCTCTCCTGAGCTGCCCAGTGCCCTGGGAAGGGTCGGTGCTGCTCGTGCCTCTGCCTCTGCAGTGGGTGAGTTCCTCCCTTGTCCCGTGTGGGTTACCTGGGCCGAGGGAGGCAGGCCCTGTGTCCTGCCCGCCAGCTGTGGCATGTGGCACAGCAGCTGAGTGTGGCACAACCAACCCTAAAAGGGTAGTTGGACCCTGGCAGTGAGCAGTGACTGCACGGGGCTGTCCCAGCCAGGCAGCAGGCTCTCTCTGGAGCAGCAGCTGGGTTTTCCAGTCAGTCGGCTTCAGTAGTTGTTGCTGCTTTTTTCAAAGCTGTGCCTCTGCTAGAGAGCGTACCAGGTTTGAGAGGGAGCAGTTGATTTAGGAAAACTTAGCTGAGCACTCGTATCTCTTTTCCTCCAGCTTCCCAAGCCTTTTTTACTTCCCTGGATCAGAAAGCAGCTGAGCACTGACAGAACCATTGCCTGGCATTAAGCAGTGGTGACAGCTGGGTTTCAGTAAGTAGAATAATGGTGAGGGGGCTCTGTTGTCAAAGTTACTAAATGCAGCCAGAGCAAGGGGCTCCAGCTGTGGCACGGGATGAGGCTGGCTGCCTCTGGCTCCAGCCCATTTATGAAAGCACCTGCATTTTAATTTTTCTTCCCCCCCCCCCGCCCTAAGCAGTGGTGATGTATGTAACTACCCAGCCATTACTGGAGTCCCTTTTGCCCTCCTTCAAGCGTGGCACTGTGACCCAGCTGCTCAAGCACTGGAGAACAACTGCTGGCTTTGCTCCTGCAGGACTGCAAGGATCTGAGGTTGTTCTTAACACCTTTGGACCACTTCAGTCAAAAAGGTTTCCACCTCATTTTAAAACCGAAACCTGGGAAGTGAGGGAACACTCAAGTGGCACATCTCCGGATAAAGGTACTGCATGAGTGGCTCTGGGGAGTCCTGGATAGAGGAGGCAGAGGTGCAAGGATGGAGGGCTCACCAGGGACTGTTCAGCTGCACCCATCCGCACTCTTGCAATAGGGCTCACCCCCTCCAGCATGTTGGATAACTTCATTGTGGGCAGAATTGTACCATATTGTGTTACAAACTGTAAATAGTTATATTATAGCCTAATTTGTACATACAGAAGCCGTAGTGACCTTTGATACAGGTTAGGGACAGGTGTGTTCTCAGCAGTGAGGCAGGTCAGGCACAGAGACACTGTGGGTAGTCTCGTGCTGTAATCCAGGGCATTAAATGATTCCAACCTCCTCCAGTCTGCACCTTGCTGGACTCCTCTCTCTCTCTAGTGCCTTTTGTAGATACAGTTAAACACACATCATGCAATACAATGAACAAAACCATGTCAAAGGCGGTATTTTGCTGTTTTTGTTTTTTCCAAAGTGCAACTGACTGTGTAAAGAAATCCAAGATTAGCTACAAACCGTTGCCTATTGAAAAATGCAAGAGCATTTTCAGCTTTGATGTAATGGTAGGGTAATACAATCAACTCGTGTTTGAGCCTGGCTTCTCAGCAACAAGTGGCAGGAGGGGGGAAGGAGCCGTTGCCGTGTGCCCTGTCTGCTGTAGCCAATTTACATGTTGGGTTTTGCCTCCTCCGTTACCGATGCTGTTCAATGTTGCTTAAATAACTGTACTATATTATGTGAAAAGCTGAAGAAATTTTATTCAAAGAGAAGTATCAAGATTAGTTATTTATGAGGATAAAAAATAGTGTGTGTTGTTTTCTTTACTTCTGCTTCTGTTAGAGTGTTTATTTCCTTAAAAGCTTACCTGTCAGGGGGAGGGGGAGGCGTGTGCTGGAGGGCCATGCAGGGCTCTTATCGCTGGGGATCGTGGGGAACTGGTGAGGCAACTGCACTTGCGTGGCACAGGAATAGCACGTTCCATGTGCGTGAACCCCCGCAGCGCTGCCCTTGGCACATCCGTGCCCTCAGTGCCGGCGTGCCGGGGCCAGGCTATGCCCTGAGCCGGGCTCTGTGCTCGGGGGCGGCCGTGCTGGCTGTGCCCGTGACCGCGCTGACAGCGCGTTCCCTGACGGGCCAAGGTCACGCCTCGCTGCTAAAAGAGGGTTAACTATCAACTTTTATTGGCAGTCTGCAGTTTGCACAGCAGTGTCCCTTGCCCTGTGCTGAGATCAGGCCCTGAAGAGGTGCCCTTTGATACTCCTAAGGCCAAGCAGATGACAGCTCCTAGCCAAGCAGGATGCTGCATGCCAGCCCATTTGGCTGTGTTGCCGTCTGCTGTGCAACCTCTCCTGATGCGAGGAGCACTTGGGGAGGGACAGCAAGGGGTTAAGTCAGGCTCCATGGTGACTAATGGTGCAGGACTCTGCTATCTAGTTAGGTGTGTAGGCACACACCAGGTCCCACCAGATAGGATCTCTTACCTGGAAGCAGCATTCCAGCACCCAGTGGTAAACCTGACAGTCCCACAGCCTGACTCACCTGATTCTGCAGGGATCTGCCCCCCCATGCTCAAGTACAGGCAACACACACCATCGGGGCTGATCCTATCGCTTGGAGGGCAGCGGTTTTGGGGTGTGGAGGGGCTGTGAACCATTTCAGCATCAGGTTCTTCTCAAGGAGCTGTGGACACTCACTGCCTGCTCCCGGAAGTAACTCCAACGCCTTGCCTTGCCGGCAGCCTTGTTGTCATTCTTGCCTGCCAGGAAGCTGTTGTGTCCTCAGCTCCTCAGTAAACAGGAGTTTGGCAGCACTGCCATCCACCGCCTACCTCAAGCCACTGTTTCCAAGCAAGGGAAGGGCCTTTCCTGCAGGCAGAGGTGAATCACCTGCAGGACTCTGTCCCTGTGAGCACACCCATGATCCCACACAGCTGGCCTAATGCTTGTGCTCCTCTGCTCTCCAGGTTCCACTTGGTCAACTTCAGCCACCCTCAAGGCAGTAACCGGCTTCCCTAGGGCTGAACGGTGCAAATGCAGCACAAGTTCAGGCTGGGTGGCATGGGGAATGACAGTGTCTGATGGCATGGGGACCATGTGGCTCTTCAAATAGGTTTGAATAGCAGAAGCCAAAGTGATTATTTCACCTAGAAAATGCCTTGTCTGTGAAGGCAGCCTGAGACTTTCCTAATGCTAAGACAAACAGGCCCATGCTCTGCCATTTCAGTGCTCTTTTGCCCGTCCATTGGGGGGTGGGTGTTAGTAAGGGCACTAGGGTCACTTTGGCAGCACCCTTACTCTATGTTGGCAAACAGCTTATTTGGTGCAAGGATAGTTTTCCCAGGTAACGATATGGAATGCCAGTTCTGTGTCACTGTCCTGCACTAAGGTGCTGTGGGAAATCCCAGTACAGAATAGGGGCTGCAGCCTGCCCAGTGCTGACCTCTGAACGGAGCAGCTCACCCTGCCCTGAGCACTCCTGCCAACCTCCTGTGCAAGCTCTTGCCTCAATGGCTCTTCTGTCCAATTCTGCTTGCTCAGGCTATGCTTGACACCTATACTCTTATCCAGGAGCAGTGGTCTTGACATTTATTCCATCCCTCAAGTGCCTGTCCTCTTAACTGCCAAACCCAAACTGAAGTAGTTCTCATAAAGTTCCCTTGGAAACAAAATACACAGTCCCTGTACACAAAGGGAAGGGGCTGCTGGAGCCCAGGGGCATCTTGCAGCCCATGAACACCTCCATGGTCTCCTGCCCTGCTGACTGCTAACACGCTGTTCTGCTAGTCTGGCTGGTGCTCACACCACTCTTGCTGGGCTATAACACAGCTATTGTCTCTGCAACAGCATTTACTGCCAGATGGGGAGTGCTACCCTGGAACCTCAACATAGATTAAATATGATTCAGCTGTTGGATTATGAAAAACAAGGTACGTTGATCCCATAGCCAATTGCTGTTCCCTGGGAGCAGAGGTAGGTAACAATCTCTGTAATTTCAGTATTCTGCTGACCATGATTGTAATTTTTCTTTTGCCTCTTTGAGAAAAGTGTTGCCAGCATACAGAGTAGTGCAAAGTGGAGGGTATTTCCCCTTCACAGTTCATTGTCCAGCAGAACCACCTCTATGCAATTCCTTCTGAAACACTACTAATGCTCAGCACTTCAAGAGAGAGCTGTATGGTTTACTTTTTATTGTTTAGCTAAGAAATACACTAGCTGTATTTTCCAGAATCTAACTCTTTTAGAGATACCAGAATGGTAAATGAAATTGCTATTTTTTCCTCTTAAGAAGCCGAGTTGGAATTCAGGCCTGCTTAGTATCTGCTGAACAGATCAAAATCCCATTGATAATGTGCTCTGGGCTACAGTAAAACTAAAGCCAGGTAATATTCAAAGCAAAACTGGGTTCATAGCAGCTGTCTCCTGCAGGATGTATTGCACAAGCAGCCATCAGCTGGAGATGTCATTCACCTGCCACCCAGATCAGCAGGGTCTCCATCTCATCTGGCAAAAAAGGGAAACGAGTGCCCCCAGTCTCTGCTGAGCAGCTCACAGTGAGCGGCTGCTTTTGGAGCAGCCCCACAGCAGAGTGCACCAGAGCGATCCCACACAGCTGAAGGCACCTGGCCGTGCTGAGGGAAGCAAAGCTCGTTAGCAATTAGGTCACAAGTCAATCCAGGAGCTGGTCACTTGTAGCTTCCAATTTAGTGCTCCTCAAGGGAGGACTTAAAAACCATCAAATCGCCTCCAGAGAGACTGGCCCTACTTAAAGACCATTGAAGTGCAAAGAAACTGTCAGTGAGTGGTTTATTTGAGCAGCCCCAGTCAAGTTCTAAATCCAAAGACCACGTGGAAAGATCTGGGCAGCCATGCAGGGCTGCACCCTTCCCAGGAGTCTGTTGCCTGCTGCCAGACATTGCCAGCCCATGGGGACCAAATGAAGGTGATAGGCTGGTGTGGGGAGTGGAGAGACCTTAACACCTACCACTGGGGTTTCTCTTTTTTCTTTTTTGAGGGGCAGTGGACTCCAACAGCTGTACAAAACACACCCTTCACCTTTAACTTTAATTAAAATAGAGTTTATTAGCTTTTCTTTTAATACAAACATGAGAAAGGAAAACCACCTGAAGATGTAGTGTTATTTTCAGTATTGAATTGTGATCAATACCCGAAGTGCCAAGTCCCGTGGGTTTGGGAGCCAGGGGCTGGCACATTTGCATACTGCAAAAGGCTGTATGCATCACTGGAACAGCTGAGTGCAGCCACACTGATGATGGCACTCACACAGCCCCACTCCCAAAGGTAGATGGACTTGTTGTTCAGTGTCAGTTCTGGGCCTTGGCTGTAAGAGGAAGTGCACAAAACCCGTGTCATTCAGAGGGAGATCTGCTCCTAGGACACTGCCTAGAACCTATTTGGATCCAAGAAGGGAAGATACTACAAAGACTTGTAACAGGAAGAGTCTATAATAATACTTATCCTGTTTAGAGTTCAGTTTCAGAGCTTGAAAGTAAGCTCTGTTCCAAAGTCTCAGAAAGAGCAAACCCCAAGCCTCTAGAGCAGTTGCACAAGATAAAACTCACTTTGGGGAAAAAGAAAATGAAAAATAAGGTTTATAGAAAGCTTTTTGATAATTCTCAGTTGAACACAATATTTTTCCATCTACCTTGATAGGTAGTCCAGGATTCTCAAACTCATTATTGTCTCATTATGAATGTAACTTCCTCCCAGGAAACAAACCCAAGGAGAGCCAGATGGATGCACAAATCAGCTTTAGGAACTCACTGTATATAGCACAAGAGATCTGCAGTAGAACTCAGAGAAGCAGTGCTGCACACAAGCCATTCACCACTGGATTGCTACACTGTTTGGGATGGTGATGATGTTTCCAGACCAACTTTTTCATTCAATGCCTCAGAAAAATACACAGATTACATCTCTTCCAGAGCAATATAAGTATTAGAAAATGAGAGAAGCACCATAATTCACAAGAAATGCAGCATGGACCCTATACATTTTAACAATACATAAAACCGTATCTCTGCCCCCAGTCAAAACATTCAAAGTCTTTTGACAATCTTTAGTGGAGTGAAGTTGTGGGTGCAGAGATGGAATTCCTTCCTGCTGGGCAGCTTCTTGGTATGAACACATCACCAATAATAGCAGCTTTTAGTAGCCAAACCAGGGAAAAGCCATCAACATGTGTCTATGCTACTGTTTTCAGCTCCAGAGTGGCTTTATACTTTAAGAGTCCCAGGTGTTGTTTTTGTTAACACTGCATTGACCTGAAATATAAATGCAGTGAAGACTCTGGATGACAGGGGAGAGGAGGGAAGAACATTTTAACTATAGTCATGTGGTTAGTGTTTAAATTCTAAAATTTAAAACTACTTATTATTAAAAACTTCAAGAGTTCACAGCTATAGGCCTACATAGTAAGCAAACGTCTGTGGGGGAGAGAAGGAGATAAGTTTGTTTTTGCACCTCTGGATACATTAGAAGGAGGAGAGAGTTGATTTGACAAAGGTCTTGTCTTTTGCACCAAGTGTGTTCCTCAGGCTCTGGGCTCCCTGGGCTGATGGACTCTCCTCGCTTCCCCTTGCTGGAAGACGCCATCGCCGCTGGCTCGCGTGCTGGAGTGGTGGATGCCTCCGCTCCGAGTGGATGCTGGCTCCTGGTGCTGCACCTTGCTCTCTCCTCAGGAGAGGATGGCATTAGAACGGCGGATACCAACTAAGTTATCAGCACTGAAAGATCGTCTCATAGCAGCTTTTGACAAGTCTTTGTATTTGTCTTCGCACAGCCGGGAGATGGCCTGGACACCACACACAGACACAAAATTAGAAGTCTGCATTAGCAAAGTTTGGGCGGTCCAAGGGAGGTTTTATGAGTGCAATACCACCAGCACAGTGCTCTGCAACAGTGAGTGACACTTCTGGCTTTTATACAGAATGACAATAAATAAGAACTACTCAGGAGGGGAAGTAGTAATGGGGTCTGTCCCCAGGTCAACATGAACCCCAGCCATCAGAAAGGCAGACCTAAAGAAGCTGAGTGGTTTCCATATGCAAGTATCTTATTTACTTTACTAGTCTCACTATCTAATGAAAAACTCGGATCCATTTCAGACTTGAGTTTGTGGAAGTTATGTTAAAAATCACCCCTAGTAGCTGGGCCTGGTGCACACAGCAGCACAAAAATTTTGTTTTAGCAGTGCAGAAACGCACACAGGCATTTCTCTGAGAGAAAAGGTTCAAATTGAAAAGGTTTCTGTGCTCCCTGAGGCATCTTACCCTTGGCCACTCAGGGCAAGCAAGCCAAGCTACTCTACTAGGGTGTCTGTTTTGCCTTTGCCTTCTCTACGCCCTCACTCCCAACATACTCTTTCTTACCAGGATCATCCCCATGATTTGAGAAGGGAGGGCAGCCATGGTACTTTATTATAGCAATTAAATATTAGCATATGTATACAATCTAGTGTTGAATTGCTTTTTCATCCATTTATTGGCTTGCCTCTGCCCTGCTTATCTAGCTATTTTTGTAACAAGCCTAATTATTTAAATCCTAATAATTGTCAAAAAAATACTGGGTCTCTTCCCCTGCAAGGTCTGTTTCTGATTGGAGCCTTGAAGGCATTATCAATGCAAATTAATAAGGATACCTATAATAAAAAAGTCAAACTGAATTTCAGCCCTGAACATTCACTGCCATTAATAATTTACCACCTATCACCAGATGAACTTTCAGAGTCCTGTGATCAGCTACAAGCCTACACCTTCCCTTTAAGGCAGCACCCATTCAGCACAGCCCAGTGTTCTGCAAGTTCAAAAGGTGAAAAGCACTCTGAGCATGAATAAAGTTCTAAGTGTATTTTAAAATAATTATTTACATTTATTTCTGCCGATCTTCTGGAGGCATGCATTTGGCTCAAGAGTGGCATTCTTTGAGCCACTGGCGGCACAAGCTCCTGGTGCAAGACCAGACTCTCCATCCTGCTTTAATGCTAGCACATCAATCACACAGCAACCTGTGTTGACATATTTAGCCCCAGTTGTCCATATGGTGTAAATCAGTTTTCAGTTTCTGGAATTCACTAATTCACTACTTTATACAGGCTCCTATCAGCTGCTTATGTGCTTTTAACTGAAAGGTAGAATTAGACATTTTAGAAAATAGTCTAAATATTTATCACATTTTAGAATTAAACCCCAAAATGTCCAATATACATGCACTACTAAATGCATGATTAGCACATATTTGCTAATTAGCAAATTACATACTGGTCTGAAAATTACTCTGGTTTTAAATACCAAGCCCCTAAATACTAAGAAAGAAGAAACAAAACAGGCTCACAATCTGTAAATCATCCACTTATGCCCTGGCACTGAGCAGTTCAGTAAACAATTTCCTGTGGACTATGAACTGCCCTACAGCCACATTTACAATTAGTGACAGTGTTAGCTTAAAGTGCAAGTAACAAGGGTGAGACAAAGCAGAAGAGCTACATTGCTTAACTTAAAACAGAGGAATTCATAGGCATATCATACTTACCATTCCAAAGGGCCAGGAGGGATCACACTTACTCCTGAAGTTCAGGCATTTAATGGGACAAAATAAAATCCCTAGCCCTTGGCAGAATTATTGGGGGTACATAATGGAACAATATAAAGCCAAGAATCCACAGCACACCCCTCTCTGAAAGGGACCATGGTATCAGTGTACACAGGGCCCGTGGTAATGCTTTTGTTGAAAGGTCAACAAAACAACATGCAGAGTCATCAATTAAACCTGGACAGATGAAAGGTTGCATTGATCCAACAAGAAATTTCCCTGGGAACCCAGGTAATTTGTACATTTTCAAAATGTCTTACATATCTCCAGCAACTAGGAAGACTGACTCTGCAGAAGTTAAAGGTTTTTAAAATGAGCCTTCGCGCCAAGAAGGCTGCAGGGCCTCCCCACAAGGGCAGCCTTTCCCATGGAGCAGAAAGGGACAGTAATCTGCATTTACACTCCCCTGGGCATTCTGAAGGGTTCCCAAGAAGGGGCTATTCCCAAAGTTTATCTTAAAGCAACGTTTCTCTGGAAAGGTGAGAAGCCACAACTTATTTCTGCAGCTGCCCCCAGACAAATTGTTTATTAAACCATGAGAGCAGTTAGAGTGCTCCCTCTAAATCTAAAAGCAGCTGTGCAGTGGGATGCAGTGGGAAACCTTCAGCTGGTAGTATTTAGAAGGGTCTGAGTGTGACTGTCTCTAGGTGCGTGGAATACAGACTGTGACCAGGGAAGGACAGACAATCCATTATATATGACACTAATCTTTTCAATCTTAAGTAGCCCAGCTGAACTACGGTTCCCAAAATAACATCAATTTTATTTTGCTGTCTGCTAGACTTTTGTAGTCTCTTCCAAAACCCTTCCTTTCCTCAGAATTCTAGCTTAGCCTATGCATGGTTTCAGAAGTGCTAACTGTATTTATAAAGGGGTTAAATTACCCTGTAATACACTAATCTAAAAGCTTTTTAGTTTTTCTAACTGCCACTTAACATGATTAGCAACAGATGCTCTTACTACTCATACAAGACGGAGGAGTCCTCTGCTCAGCCACTCTCAGACCATTTACCTCCAGCTTCTGTGCTCTCTCTTTACTGAGAGGCTCCAGCAGAAAGCTCAGGTTATTGTCATCTGCTAGGGAGCGAAGATCAAAGTAGTATTTGGCGTAAACACTGGCAGGAACATTGATATTAAACTGCAGTAGCTCCAAGAAGTGTCTTTCCATCTCGTTCCTAGGAGGCGTAAGAGACAGGAGACAAAGGAAAAAAAAGATTGGTTTAGCTGGCTGAAAACACTGAAGAGACCTCAAGCTTGTTTTAAACCCAGCAACTTTGAAACAGGTCACTGAGAGCTCTGCATTATTAGTTTCAAGAGACAGGTCATTCCCTGGTGCTCAAAACAAGGTGCAGCTTTTGAGTCCTGGCACCTCCGGCTCGGCTCGGAAGGCAGTGCCCTGTCGTGCACTCGCCGGGCTGAGCGGGGAGGTTCATTCTTTGGAGTTCCATTAGTGCAGCTGTACAATTCATGCGCCATTCTCACTCTCATACGGCCCCACACTATAGTGATCAGATGAAAGGAATGATGTATGCTGTTTATTAGCTCTGAAGAACTTGCAGACATTTTCACCAGGCTGATAACAGGAAGGGGGTTTATTGAAGCAGAGGCGGGCTAACAAAAGGAGTAGGCAGATCACCACGGCAACAAATGGATCTATGAAGAGCTGCTGCTATTATCTCACAGAAAAAAGCCTCTTGAAGCAACATGGATTCATCTCCAATAAATAAATAAATAAGCAGCATTAGGTGGGAGAAGGAATTTTCTCCTCAATAGCATTAGGCAGGATAACAAAGTACTATGTCAAAGGGCACTGTCCAGTTTTTACTCTCTTGTCTGTTTTCACTGGGCAAAATACTTGGAGGAAAGCGTGGAGAGTGCCATGACATGAAAAAAACTGCTTCAGCTACTGTAATGTGGCCAGCTAAAGCACAGATATTCTACAGAGGAAAAAACAGTGTTTTACAAATTAACCTAAAAAGAAACTAGTGGTACTCAAACCTAGCAATTCAGTTCAACAACAACTCAACAACAGCCCCTACAGGTAGCAAATCTATTCCAACAGAATTTAGCAGCTGCATAGGCCAGCTGTGAATACACCAGAAGATGAGCTGCACCAAGTCAGTGCCAAGGTTGTTACTGCTTTTTTGGGACCTTTTAAAATGGATGCTTTACCTATGAGTGTGGGGGCAAATAAATCAAGGAATCATCTGTGTTGTCGTGTCTCAATATGAATAGCAGCTTTGTGCTTCTTCCTAGCATAGCTGACTTGAGTATCATTGAACCTAGTGCCAAAATTAATTTCCTGTTCATATGGTCATAAGCCTATAGAAATGTAAATCAGATAATGTTTTGATGATCAGCTGATCAGAGCTTGATTTACCCTGTGAGTAAATGCTCTTCACTGCCCCTTTTGTACTCGCTAGGCTAATACATTTTAATTCTGTAAAAATACAATTCTTCATTGGATTAAGTCTATTAACAGTGGTTTAAAACCTGGGAAAGGATATGCCCATGTTTTTTCTGTGCCTTATTTACAAATATATGTAGCCTAAAGAATGAACAGCATGTGTTCCCTTACAAACAATCATGGCAAGATTAGCAGCTGTACTGTTAATTTTTCAGCAATTATGGATTCAGTCTCATCAAAGCTAGCAAGTTCTGACAAAGGATGACTTCCAAATGCCAACTGAATTTCCTTTGATTTTTTTTCCCATTAGAAATAAGTAAAACAAAAAACCTATCTCCCAAAACCCAAAAGAAAAATGTCTTTCATTAAAAAAAACCACTTTTGCCTTGGTCAAATAGAAAAGCGCTTGTGATACACAAATGAAGATGAACACTTCAGCCATGTTGAGTAGGATGAAGCAAAGGCAAATGACCACTTGTGGCAGTTGCCAAGCCCTGATCTTGTATCCCTTCAGAACCTGAGAGCCCCCAGCTCCTGCCCTAACAAAGCTGCTGGGGGTACTGCCAGCACAGCTCCGAGCAGTGGGGACAGTTTGGTGGGGAGGAGGTGCATCTGTGCTGCCTTCACAAAGGGTGCCTGCTTGTAAGCACACAGAGATCTGCAAACAGGGTGAGCTAAATCAGATATAAAACCTTCTGCCAGTTCCAGAGTGGTGCAGCCCCTGTGCTTGGCTTGCAGTGTTTCAACAAGAGCATCTGTCAGGTTGCTGAGATCACTCTTGATACAGAGAGCCAAGAGGAGAATTCAGAGGAGTCCACAAACAAAACTTGCCACCAGTTCTTGTAGATAGGCTGTTCCTGCACAGGAATGGCCCACCTAGGCAGCGAGACCTGCCAAGCAGTCTTTAGCTGGGGAGCTGCTGGGATTTTGGGTGGATTTTTGGCAGCATCACCAGCCATCTCCAACATTACAATACAACTGTGACTGAAATCCTTTGCCATTTATTTTCTCCCACTAACTCTTGTATTTGGAATACTCATTATCAAATGACTGGTTTAAAAAATACTGCAACTACTAAAACTGGCAATAACTATAGTTATTGAATTCAAAGTAGGCTTGTAAACTTAAAACAACTTTGCCAAGGATTTGAAGCAGTTTTCCAAGGTCCCTATAATGGTGATGTTATCACCATTATTAGCCAAGGAGTGGTAAAGTTTGCCCAGTTGCAGAGTCTGGGATGAACACCCTGTGCCACTGTCAGGAAGGAGGTAGTACAGTGTCTGCCCATACCTAAATTCAAAGGTCTAAGTTATCTCAAATGAGATGAGATTACAAAAATCCCATCCTCAAATTGGAGGGAAAAAAAAATATCTAAATTCCATCTACTTTCCTTACCCCCATCATTGCTTTGAAAATGCAAGTACCGACAATTTCAGGGGACCCAGCATTGGCAATACAGCATAAATATCCTGCTTGTTACAGATATTTTCAGTGCTATCAATTTGATTTGTCCCAAATAGGGCTAGAAGAAGAGACATCAAAAAGAACAAGATGTACACTCCAGCACTTCTGGCTTTGCTGACCCCACTTCAGCCATCTCAGAGTTATTTGCAGCAACGCTTAAAGTATGTTTCTCAGACAGATGAGTACTTGGGGCCAGTCTAAGTGAAGATGTATATTGTATAAAATCACTAATTATGCTTTCCTGAAAGCAGGGTTGGCACAGTCCTGCATTTTGAGACAAAGAACTCCAGGCAAGGGGTATGTATAAAACAAGTAACAGTGGTTGCTGTTTGAGATGTGAAATAATTTGAATAATAAAAACTGGTTTGGTACAGAAAACTCCCTCATTTCTAGAAATACCGCCCCCCACCTAAAAGGAAGAAAACTAGAGATTCCTCCTCCTAAAGAGTCCCAAATGAATAATTACTTACTGTATTTTAAACATTAGTTTGGGCTGAATCCAGGGAAGAGAGCCTGGGGCAAGAACACTGCCCCATGACACAGGCAGCCTCCCAGTGCTGTGTGCAGAGCTCTGCCAGCTCAGCCTGCTCCTGTGCTAGAACTGGCTGTCACTGCACAGGCCTGGGCACATGCTCAGGGTACAGCACTCTGATTAAACTCCAACACACACAAAGCATGTCATGAAAGCAAGGCCAGAAAGCCTGGTGTTTTAAGCTGGACTTGTATCATTTCACCTTGTGATAGTAAGAGAAATAGAAGAACAAGCTAGGAAATAGAATTAAAACAAAAATGTTGACGTTTCAAAGCTCTGAGATAGAACTTTGTGAGAAGGAATTTAACAGAAAACCTAATGGGCCAGCTACAGTCCACATAAACACAGCTCCAGCCCAAAGCATGAGCCTGGAGGCATGAGGATGAGTATGTTCCATACTGCAGAATCTGGCTTAAAGCTGACTGCAGCAAGAAAAGACAGCAGATTCAAAATTTCTGAAAAACTGAAGTGGATATCTAAGACAAAAATACATCTAAGGAATAGCCTTACAAAAACAAGCAGTAGTAATACTGAGGACTTTGTTTTCAGCACTGTAAGCACATCTAAGAACCTACCCAGAGAGGATAAGCAGTAGCAGTAGCTGTGTGTAACACAGGCAACCATAGATACCCACACAATCAACACCTGCTGGCCAGCAGCAGCACTAGGAGTTCAGACCTTGAGATATTTAGGCCTTAACTGGATACACAAGCACACATCAAAGCCCCAAGTTACGGTTTACCTTGCAATTCTTCAAATTCTAAAACAGAAAAGGCAGAGGACAAATTTAGTTCACTTTTTTTTCCTTCTAAAAAACCCTTTTGATAAGGCTATAAATTGGGCAGTTTAGTTCCCTGGCTCATCACTGAGATAAAGAAGGTAAAGAAAACTAACTTCGAAGTCACTCACGCAAGTCATTAAAATTATTAATACACATTTGTCTCAAAGTAGGGTAATTATCCAAAATTTCTTGAGATGAAAAAGAGAATGAGGCCAGACACTAAATATACACCTTTTATATATATAATAGCAATAGAGAGATATTTTTTCAGCATGATCACAAAAAATTGCTATTTAAAAAACCATAAACAAACAAAAAACATACACACACAAAACCCCCCCCCAAAAACCCCACCTCTGTAGCCTACCCAAACCTTGCAACTTACATGTCCTCAACAGTAATGTCCTTCAGTATTTGGCAGTAATCCACATTCCACACAGCTTGATCATCCCAGACTTTAGAAGCCAGCAGAATAGCTCCTAGGACTATCCTCTTCCAGTTACTAGGGCATATGTCAATCTCTGCATAGGTTAAAAGCCTTTCCAGATAAACCTACAGAAAGAAGAAGGGAAGAAACCCAACAACAAAACCCCACAATTGTATGTGTTTAATTAAGACCTGGAGCAGAGCTGAGCAGCAAACATGCCAGTCTAATATGACTATTTATTACTGTTAAGTATGTCAACACAAGTATCAGTGATTACTACTTATACTTAAGAATCCAAATTTTCAGGAGTTATGGGTTCCGTTTTATATTTTCCCACAAGAGCTGGACCACCAAGGTACACAATAGCTAGTGGGGTGTGAGTTCTGAGCAATGAGCACTGCTCCTCCAGGGGGACACTGCTACACCTCTGTCACCAGTGACACATCACTGGCAGGTTCTCATTAGGGCCTACCTGGGTAGCAGATCACATTAGCCTTTCATCATGGTTAAGGTTCAGCACTTGAAGCTTAACAGGAAGTGCCAAAACCTGCACTTGGATCTCTGTGATGGGACAAAGATGTGTAAATGGCTCTTTCCACAATGAAAGGCCTTTAGTGCTATTTCTGTCTTCAATCCCTTCATCTCCACTGCTTAGGCAGTGAGACATACCCAAGGTCCAAAGAAGTGCCTTGGTCTTTTCCTCCCATGAGATCTCAAACCAACTCTAGGATGTTGAATCTCCCTCTTCCTTGAAAGTTCTCTACTATTCCCACTTCTATAATGATCCATGTACTAAGAAATATGCACTTTCAAATTTGAATATAAGCTGGTTTTGATTTTCTATTCCCTCATCTAAATCCAAGTTTCTAATGTAGCTTCAGATAAATCAGTGGGTAAGGGAAGCTCCACCTATTAAGATCTAAGGGAAGGATTAATCTTTGTCACTGAGTTCTCTCCATGCTTTCTTCCCATCCTTGGCTTGTAGCCTTCAAATAGCCTAAAGGTGTTCCTATAATAATAGGGCCATCTAGTGGTAAAATTCACATAAAAAACTATTTTTTGTAAACACTTCACATAGTTTGCCTAGGGTTAGCTGTCATCTTGTTCTGTCAAAATTGCTTGCCTGTCTTTGAAAAAGAAAAAACTTCCAACTACTTTCAGAGTTTCAATAGCTCTTGAATATTCAGCCTTTTAAATTACTCATTTTCTTATTAAAGAGGAAAGCTGACATCAAGCTAAGTTTGCTTAATTGCTATACTGTCTTTTGGTGACAGTTCTGTTCTCCTTTGACACTGCTTTTCAGAAAGAAGCCACAATGAAGACTGAAGTTTAGTGTGCAACAAGGTGCAGTTTAAGAGACAGTCTAAAGTAGCAATTATACATGTTGTGGTATTTAGATTTCCTTTCATATACATATATGCACACACCAACACACATTATATATATATATATAAAGTCATTGTCACTGATAAAATTTTAAATCCATCATGCTTTCTGAAATCAAACAACGAACTGCAATGAGATTGTTATCTTAATGTTGTTCTTAAATTCTAAGTACCTCCATGTCACCTGGGGAAAAAAGTTATAGCTTCCTTGGCTTAATTTAAAAAAAAAAGTTTGGTAGAAAGGTGGTAATGCTTGAAGGACATAATCAGAAAGATCCTCTCCTAGAGTTCCTATAGGATTGACTCTTGATCCCTTGAGGCAGTTGTGGTTAATATGAACTCAAAACTAACACCTTCCCCTCCACACAGCTGAAATAAAAAATGTCTTTGTGTATGATCTAATCACACCCCACTGTTTACAGCATCTTACTGTTCTGCTCTTCTCAAGAGTTATGCATTATGAAACAAACAAGGTTTTATTGGGCAAGTAATTAAGCATTACATATTTATATACAGAAAATGGAATTGCCCTTTTATTTAATCACTTCTGTGACTACTTAGAAATCTCTAATGAACTCACTTGTACTGTGCCTTCATTAATAGGGTTTCATGAGATACTCTTAACTACTTAAAAGTCAGTTCAGCCTGGTTCTGTTAATGAAAGAGAGAGGGAAGAGAGTCCTCCAAGAGCTGGAGCTGCAGCACTGCAGCACCTCTTACCAGTGTCACTATTGCACATTCCGCCGTCAGCTGTGCCGCGCTGAAGAGCGTCCGAACAAACCGGTAGATGTGCTTGTGGTCAGGGTCGTGCTTGTAGTAGTCATCTGGGACTTCCTCCCGCTGAAACAAAGTTCTTGGAATTACTGAAAATCTGTCTACTTAACACTGACTCTAAAGAACAGGTTGTTTCCTCTCACTGAGGTGTATACACCCATTTCCTGTCACAGAGGCAGAACAGAATTACACACTGAAAGAAGCAGCCTTGCGATATTGCAAACATTCCAAACAAAACGCAGTAGCTTTAGCTGGTATCTCTCTTCTGAACACTTGGTTGCTCTGTAGGGCCAACAGGAAAGAGCATGAACTACCATCATCACTGCTAGGTGCTAACTATTGTCCTTGTTCCCACATCATGTGAGATTCAGCAGTTTGGTATTTAGCAGTTATTCACTGTTAGTTTTTGCCTGTTGCTGTTTTGTTTGTTAGTAAACTGGTATTTTTTCACTTACGTCTACTTGCGTTCATTCCTTATTGGTGGAAAGGGATTGGTTGAACCTATACAGGGAGGCAATTTATTCCAGAGGGTTCTCCTTTTAAATTGTCTTAAACCAAGAGACTGGAACTGAGAAAGGAAGCACCAAGACTGGTATCTGTGACTAAATCCATGATACCAGTAACTGGGTCCCATTAGGGTCACCAGAGCCAGGTTTGTTCTCCTTCTGATTGCATCTTTGGAAGACAAGGTGTTCAGAGATTTCTTCCTGCTAATTAACCTTTCTGAAGGAACAGTAAGTACCCAGCCAAAACACCATTGCTATAGAAACTAAAGCCATGTGTGTCTTTCCCTCAGAAGTGTGACAATCAGCCCTAACTCTATTTCTGTCTGTATGCTGCAGTAAGATAGAACAGACCTTTAAGTGGTCCCCAGACAACACAATTTTCTTCTCATTAAATAGGAGGTAGGCTAAATGAAAGGATCAAAGGCAATCAGGTTGTTAAAGAAAGAAATTGTCTGATGGAGTTCATCTCACAGAAATAATTTTGAATGCAAAACAACATATTCAGTCATTTAAAATAGTTTTGGTCCGCACTTTTTTGTTACAGTCCATACAGTCCATACAAGAAATCTTGACTATAGCTCTTGTCCTGAAGTTTTTTTGTTTTTTTTTTTAAGTGAATAAAGAGTTGTAATTATTTATATTGTACTATACAATTCCTAGCACAATTGGTCATATTTAGGGGTGAAACTTTAATAAACTTAAAATATGAACTTGTTTATTAAAATCTGTTTATTAACAAGCGAGATCCATGAAATAGGTTATACTGCATTCACTCAGGTAGTTCCAGAGCAAATTCAATTTTTAAAGCTGCTGGATCTTTGCTAATTAATTTCACATGAAAAACAAAGTAAGTGGTTCTGTAGGACAGGCATTAAGCTAGGAGTGCTCAAACTGGATATGAAAAGCACACGCTCCACTCTTGAGCTTCCCTGTACTTTGAGATTTTGCATCTTTCACAGAGTGTCTAAAAAGGTATACCAGGACCAGTGACATTAGAGTCACATCCTGAATGCTCCTTGCTGTTACTGCAAACAGTCTTAAGCATATTTGCTTTAAAATGTTGCCCTTCCAGTTTTTAAAGGCCAAATTCACTGTTGCCTATTTTGTGTGATGCTTCATGTATTATATTCTCCTGTCTGCAGTCATTTAAAAGGTTAGGCACATACCTACTTAACCATGTCCTCCTAAAGAAACAGAAAACACTTGTAATAAAGCAGTTATTAAAGAGATGGACAAGAAACTTCAGACATGGATACAAAAGAATTGGGCACATGCTTGTTTCTATTTATAGTCCAAGCATGAAAATCAAACATAGTTTGTAACAATTAGACTGGGTTCTTTCATGATCTACCTGATCTCAAAAGTCACTGTTTGCACTTTGTATTATCTATAAAGACACAATTTAAAATAAAATTTGATTGTGGCCTGGTGCTAATACATTTTTATGACTTATATCATATAAATCAGTATGTTACTGATATACACTCAGAGGACAAAAAAATTACACTTACTGTGAGAGGATGAGATTTTTCATCAAAAATATCCAATGATCTGTCAGAATCTCTACAAAACAAAAGTTTCTGGTTTAGTAATAAGAGTTAATTGGTAATACCTGTGCTCTACTAAAAATCACTGTTTATTAAAGAGGATCAAGAGACATATTTTATAGTTCAGCTTTTCCTAGAATATGGTATGGAGCCACCTTGTATTTTTGCAAAGCATTTAATGATGAGTCCTTACAATTAAATATTTAAGATGCGAAACAATGAATAGCTTTCCATGTTCCTTTACTATGCTTACTAAAGTTCTCTCTCAAAATGTGAAACCATTAATAGCATTTACTTCAAAAAGTCAGCTGTAATTCAGAAGCATATGCTGGAACTAGCTGTAATGGCAAGAGTGATTTGTACATGGACAGAGTGTTCCTTCACCCATCAAAACTAATCCATACCTCTGTATTCAGGAAAAGCTAAACCAAGTCCAAAGGCTGATTTGTGGTGAGTTAAGTGTGTTTTCCTCCCTCCCTGTTTTGGAGTTTTATGTGCCATTGGATAGGGGCATTACTGACCCTTCCACAGCTGCTCAAGAGGGGGTACAAAGAGAAAACAGATACAGCATAAAGTGCCAGAGTTTTCACCTCCTTTAAGTTTCACCAGCTGTCACTGAAGTGACCAAGACCATATTTGACTCTGTGATATTTAGAGTTTCTTCCCAGTCTGGTGACTCTATGATTTCATATGCCTGGTTCCAAAAGAAAGTCATTATATTCCAGCAAAGGAAGAGTTCACTCACCTGTTCTTTATATGGTAGAATATTGCTAATGTTACACTAAAAAAAAGAAAAGAAAAAAAAGATTTAACAAAGCATATTCCATGCACACTATTCCACTGCAAAAGCTGTCATTCAGTGGAATGTTACAAATCCATTTTGCAGTGACCTCCTCTCCCATCCCCAAGCACTACACGTCTCATTTCTGATGTTTAACTGGACAGAAACTGGCCAAATCAAATCTGCCAGCTAAACTGCTTTTACATTCATTGTACAGATATTTGTGCAACAAAATAAGTGTCAATTTACATTTTCAACATATATCTTCATTTCCTGATTAGGTGATATTTAGTGAAAATGCTGACTATTCCCTAACTAAAATGTAAGTTCTCCTTGGTGTTACATATACCATTGCAGAGATTCTGCAGATGTTTTAACTCTGTCTAGTTGTCTAATCTAGGAACTGTCTAAAAAAGGTAACAGTAAAGATGGTATTATATCAGCATAATCCAAGAAGTGAACAAGAACAGATTTCAGTCTCTGCTAAGTGAGGCAATAGGCTTAATATATTAACACTTTGTCTACTGTGGCTAAATTTCAGATTCTTTACTCGTGGTGATAACAGGAACACTGCCATCACAGGAACCTGTCATGAAAAGTTCTGATCTGCTGTCAGCTGTGCAACACTTCAAAATGGCACAAGCATAATTTTTTAGGTTTTGTTTTGTTTTTCTCTGGAAAAGGAGAAGAGACATGCTTCATACCTTTGTCTGAAACCAAAATTTAAAGTAACAAATCAACTTAGACATTTCCAAATTCAACTACACTATTAAATCATTAAAGCCTTCTGGGCCTCAAAGCCAAAGGCCAGAACGAAACCCTAAGTCAGCAACATGCTGGTTTTCTACAACTAGAGGGCAGACTAATATCACTGGAAAGTACCAAACACAGTCCTGCAACTTTTCCTGCAACTCCACACAAAATCTATTTCAAGTTTTCCCAGGACAAGAATTTCTTGATTTGGCTTTCAGTGTGACCTAAACTCCCCATCTCACCACATTCATACTCATCTCTTACTTCCAAACCCACAATGCTGGCACACTTCTGCACTGCCTCAAGTGCATGATGAGACCAACATTGAAACAGGGCAGTCCATGAGCTCTGTGACTGAAACAAGAGCTCCCTCCAGCAGCCAGATACCCAGACCTCTACACCCTCCCATGACCAACCTGCACAAGCAGTGCTGTGCGTCTCTCATTCAAGGCCGCAGTTGGTTTTGGAACAGACAAAGCCCCCAGAAAATCCCAAATAACCCTTACAATGCCACTCAAGCCCTTGTTGATGACAGGGTCCTTACCACTTTATTGTGCTTCTAAGGTTAGGCTGACTGACGGTGCTGTCATCTATAAATATTGTTGAGCATGAGCTGTATTTTTTTGTAAGCTGCCCAGGAGAAACCTTAGGGAAAAAAAAAACCAAAAAAAAAGAAGAAAGGAAGTGAAATACATTCAAGAAGAGGGATTCTGTAAGCTTTTGTTCAGCACACTGAATACTGGCTTTACACCTCAAGTGGTTACTGCACAGGTTACTACATCCCTGTGAATGGTTGCTGCTGCAGTGTAAGCTACCCTGTAGCTATCTATTCCTTTGTGTAAGATAAATTTATAAACCATCCCTTGTAATACACAACGTGATTTTAGATAATTTACAGCAGAAATAGCTGAGCTAAAGCAGCAAGTCCTGATTTTCTCAGTTCTCTCCCATTCCATTTTTGTCAGTTTGTGTTCCAGTCTTCCCTCTCTGTGATGTACTCTATTAGATTTCCCTGTGATTCCATAATCCCTTCTCCCTTCTTTTACATCCTATACCTTTACATTTTCTGGGTATCCAGTTTAACACTTGGGGTTTTGTCATGTTACAGTTTCAAAAAAAAGAAACCTTTTCCTCACATGGCTCCCTTCACACATGTCCTGTTCAGCATCTGGAATCTGGAAACACAGTCCTGCTAATTACCCTCACTTTTACTATTATTATTTAGAGCTAGCAATATGCTCCATCATCCATCCTAATCCTGTTCATTCTGTGCTGTAAGAAATCTTCCAATATAACCCTACCCAGGCTTCCCTAAGCATTTTCAGGGAATGCCTTGCACTAGAGATAGGACATCATAACTGAGGGAGGAATTTCAATCAAACCATTCAAGATTCATTCATTTTCACCAGATTTTTTTTAAATGCCTTGTCTAAAACTTGAAAGTCTTCTATATGAAAATGTTGACACCCTTTAAAACTCAACAGGTTTATGTTTATGTTACTAACTTCCATTCTTACCTTTACTAGTCAGTGATTTTTTTATCCACCTATTAATGACATTGCATATTTTTTGTTTTGGCTATTCTTTGGTAAGTGAAGTGTCCAAACCAACAAATACTCGTGGAAGAAGCTCAGAGCATATTTTCAGATTTTAAAACTAATGGAGTATCACTTGTTTATCATACTGATGATATTTGTTTATTATTCTCTTTTCATACTGGATACACTTCTTAAAATAAGTCCTGTAGCAATACTTAGTCAGCAAATCATTCAAGACTTGCCATCTCGGCTGAGAAATTAATGGAGTTTTATTTCTGTTTAAAAAAAATACAGACAGGTTGGCTTATATTTTCTTTCTTACTGTTCTGGAATTCTTAAAACTGATAACAAAAAATTTATTTTTATTCTTTTGACATCAGCCATTCTATGCTTTGTAATATTGTGCCTGTTTATTGCTTAGAGATGGGCAAAGATAATTCAGTTTTACCTTTCTAAGGAGGATTTGGAACATGTGTAAGACTAAATGCCTAGAACTACTACAGTTGTTTCCTTGAATTTGTCTTTGGCCCAATATCCTAATATTATTTACATAGAATCTGGTTTACTTACATGATTTATATGGTTACTCTTCCTCTTCTCTCGCACTAGAAAGAAGGAAAAAGAATGTGAACTGAAAGGTTTCCCAATTTACATTCAATAAAGTCATTCTATTAACCTAGTTTTCTAAAGTATGGGAGTATTAAAAGTTTCAAATTTTACTTTAGGTATCTGGAAAAGTAGTTTGAGGGAAAAATGCCAAGTTTTATCAAGCTAGTAAGCTACATACTCCTTCTGTCTACCCACATGTACATTTAGGAACAACTACTTGCCACCACACTGAGGGGAAAAACATCTCAGCTTTGAAAAGATGCTGTGTATCATGAAAAACAGGATGATTTCAGATGGTTCAAATAGACAATGTCCAACATCCAACAGAAGCAAAACTAGCACACCCTGAGCCTGCCAAAGGCACACAAAGAGGAAGTGAGGTGCCCAGCATTATTTCAGTCTTCTTTCTCCTCCTATTAGCAGAAGGTAAAAGGGTATTTCACTATACAGAAGATGCTGTAGTGTGCACCCACTTATCATATAACTGCAATCATGTAATTTGACCATTTTTAACTGTGATAGTCTTTCTAAAGAGACTGCAAGGTTAAACTTCCAGCTGTGACAGCAGCAATACAACAGCATGTTAGGGAGAGCTGAGAGCTGCACACATGCACAAAGTATACAAATGTGACCAGCATGGACAGGCACCTCTCCAAAATTCTAATCTCAGATCATTACCACTCCTTAGCAGGACACATTCTCTTACATATTTAGAAAAACTGACAATTGGAGAAGGGTATCTACATTTTTTACATCTTTTTTCATAAATCAAAACTCATAATCCTGATACCATCTCACTGAGAGAGAACAGATATTAATTCTACTAATTCTATGGAAGGTCAACTAAAGAAGAACAAGTGAAATTAGAAAATAAATTATTCTGCCTGACTTCTCCATAAAAATTAATTAATACAAACTTCAGAGAATAGTTGAATAGTTACTACCTCACGTAGAGGAGCTTTTTTCTACATGAACACAAGTCTACACAATTCAATACATTTCATTTGAAGAAAACCAAGTGATGTTTAAAAGCAATACTACCCCAGCAAGGCAGTTCACACAGCTGGAACATTTCCTGCAGCAAGGCTGGAGGGCTGCACAATGACAGCCTCATGAGCTGCACCCTCAGCATGCTCATCTCAGAGGTGTCTGAAATGGGCAGGTCAGACCCTCTGCCTGTTTGAAGACTGACCTTAGAGGCCATGAAAAAAGAGGTCTTTACATTTCCTTGGTATTACCTCTTCTGGAGAGCCTGGCTAGTGCTTGTTCCCACTGCTCACAGATTATCTGAGCAGTGCAAAGTTGATACAACTGACAATTCTACCACTTGCCACAAGACTGAATAGCAGGACAGCAACTGACAGACCTGTCAAAATAATTCTTTTCTGTGGCAACGCTGTGCCAAATTAAAAGACACACTGCAGCTTTCCATCAACACATCCAACCTCAAGTGCATCACTGTCTTAGCAAAACAGTGCTTCAAACAAGAACCAACTATAAAAGAAACAGAAGCTTTTAAAAAAGATTATCTTAAACTTTTTTTAGTTGCAGCTTCAAAATGTCCCGTTGTCAGAATTTAACAACAGAATTTTTATATGTGCAATATAGGAATGCCTCCACTTTTTAACAGTCTTTTGGAATGCACAAGCTGTAGCCATTATTTCAAAACTGAGCTATTATGTAAACATAGGATCTGCAAAGAAATTGAGAATTGAGTTATTACGTAAATACAGGATCTGCAAAAAAATTGACAATCCCAATACATCTATATAATTAAAACTGGGATTGGAGAATATTTATCCTCTGAAACTAACAAAACAGTTTAAAACAACTTATTCTAAAGTAACTGACACAGACCAATGGCTTAGGCTTATTATTTATTACAGAAAACTTAATTTTTTTAAACTACAATTTTTTAACATTAAAACAAATTTTGAAACAGTCCTTCGTCATTGAAAACCCACCATTGCTTGAAACTTGAATTACACTAATGAAGAGAGCCTTGCTCCTTCAGACTACTAGGATCTGCACTCTGAAATCTGATACTTAAGCATTTTAAAGATCAAGAGATTTTAAGTGTTAGGTAAAATGGTCAACAAACACATTTCTGTGTAAATACATAAATTACTAATCCCTATGATTTGAAAGAATTTAAGCACTGTTCTTGAGCTGTTACTTTTGGTTACTCTTCCAATTTTTTCCTGTTTTTTGTTAAATTGTAAAAAAACCTTAGCTTACCATCTGTTTGTGACTTGCTCAGGAAAATTGTGCTTGCTCTGGGATGATCAGATGGATTAGATTCCAAGGCTAAATCTGAAATAGGAAGGACAAAAAAAAGGAGATATCTTTAACAAAAGATGATAACTACAACAATTCCCACCCAGCCTCAAAGTGCTCAAGCACAGTGATGGAAACAAGATCAAACCCACATAGAATGGGCTGAAACAAAACCATACTTTTGCCAAGGTGAATAAAAATTTTACATTTTTCCCTCTGAGAAAAAAAAAAAAAAACCTGGACAGGGAGATCTCAAAAAACCCATTTATCTTCAGAAGTCAGTCTGTACCCCTGCATGTTAGGGTAGCTGGGCATGGGGTATGTGCTCAGTAGTGAGCAGAAAGCTAGGACTTTATCAAGAGAATAATAAAAAAAACCCATACCAAAACAACAAAAAATTATCACTGCTGATCTTTCCCTCTGTAGTCTTTCCCTCTATGCTTTATGTACCAAATACAGCAGGAAACAATCTCTGTGGTCTTACAAAATAACCTAATAAGTAACATTTACAGTGCTGATAAATATCAAAACATGGAGCTTACACTATTCAGTTCTTTTGGAATTTCAAATAAAACCATGTAAAGCTACAATACAAGTTATTGAAGAACCAAATGACTGCTTTAATCCTTTGCCACAACAGAGCACTGATGGCATTAGAAGAGGATATATTACTCCCTTAGATTAAGATGGAAGTGATCACTAAAGTTTGTTGATGAAACTGTGATCATCATGATGAAATTCTGAGCTGCCTTAGCTTTGACAGAAGAAACAGCTGTTCCAAGGAAGTCATGCTACAGACACAGTGACTTATGTGAACACATGAACAGAATAATCTAGGACTGTGATCCTCTAAGTTCTGGAAAGAGCAACTTTGCATCCATTTACAGTTGTCATTCTTATGCCATGCAGCCATACAAGCACACACATTTGTGCATGAGCACTTGCACTTTTAAGTGTTCAAGCTGGAACACCAACACAGCTGCCTCACCCTAAAAAACAAAACCATCTAAGAATCACCATCAACTTTTAATTTAAAAAACCCCATAATCTTTTATGCAGCCAACCAACAGAACTCTGCCAACCCACAAACTGCCTGGGTGCTGAAGTTTTAACTGTGAATGTTTGTGCTACTGCACCTCCCCACAACACAGCACAGCCCCCATGCGTCAGCAAAGGAACGGAACTGCAGAAGTGCACGAGTCCCCAAAACTTCTCATTCCAGATTCCCACTGGTGCACAACACTGCTCTCCAGACCTCCATGCTTTCCAAGTACTGGGCTTTACAACACCGCTGATCTTTGAATCTCTACTGCTTAAGTAAAGTAGCCAACATCTGTTTAGGAACATGAAGAGTATTCAAAAGAGGATTTCTCCTTCCTCTCAAAAAGATCAGAGTCAGCCATGAAAGCAGACCATATTGTGAAGTTTTAAAAAGGTAATTTACAAAACCAGTATTTCCATTGTCACCTTACTGTGCTCATTCACAGCACACAGTGAACACATACCTGAATTTAGTCATGCAGTTAAAATGTAAGAAGTTCTGGCTTAAATGCCCTAGAGTGGAATTTGCCTCACAGCTCATACCTCACCTACTTCTGATGCAGCTGATTCTCTGAAAAAATAAAAAATCCAGCATGCAATAGCATGCCATATTGCCACATTTTATGTACCATTTGTAACATCTTAACAAAATAGTATAATTTGTTTAAAACTTGTCCACAACTCTGACAATTTTCTAACACTGATTTAACAAAATTACGTTTAAGAGACAGTACAGCTTCTAACGCTAGCACTGCATTAACAAACAAACCCAACACAAACAGTGATTCAGAAGTGGAAGTATTTTGCCAGCCTACAAGTAACTGAAGTACCATCAACAGACCAAACAAGACTACAAGATGCAGACTTAAAACACAGATTTTTATCAGCAAGTTATGATGCAAACAGAGCAAACAACTCAGAACTTATTTATGTACAGTTCAGCAGAGGTCTCCAGTTCAACTTCTTGCTGAAAACAGAATCAGCTTTTGGTAGAACATGAGGCTGCTCAAGGCTTTACCAAGCTGAGCCTTGAAAACTTCCAATGAGGGTCCACAAAGCCTAGATCACCTTTCCCATTTGGGGGACTAATGCCTACAGGGCTATGAGACTCACTATGGAATGGCAGGGAAGAGCTTGTAGGTCTGTACAAGTCTTGGGCCATATTTAGGGAAAGGCAGCAAGGAAAACTGGGGAGGAAGAAGCACAAGAGAACTGAAGGAAAAAGGCTACTGAAGTCAGTAACTCCTAACACAGGACTCCATGATTCTCCTTGCTGAATTTCATAGGGTTGGTGTTGGCCCAGTGCTGTCCAGGTCCCTCTGAATAAGCAGCCTCCAGCACACTGAATGTTGGCTGTCATTTGCAATTTGGGCATCCTCCAGGTCACTGATAATGTTAAACAGGACAGATGCTTTTTTCCCAGGGAAGAGACAGTAAAGCCTAACACCCATCCTCCCTCACCTCATTAAAACAATACACTATCTTGACTGCCCTATGGTTTTGATTTACTTTGAAACTATGTGACTTGTTAATGCTCACTTCTTATATTGTTTCTGCCTCTTGTGCTCTGGCAATCCCTATATCCATGCCTCTCACATGCTAGAAATTAGGTCTAGGACTAAAAGCACAAGAATGAAACAACCAACTTTCATCCCAGACAAGCAGTGTCTGCAATGTCTTCTTGCAATTCCATGCAGGAAGATCCACAGCACTGCAGCATGCACTGAGTGACACAAAAGTGACAAGGCCACGAGTCACCCCCTGTTCCAAGCAGACCCACACGTTTAAGGAGAAGAACAGAACTGAAAGGATGACAGACTTCACTGGCTCCAGTTCCATGATGGCTCTGCCAGACACAAGGAGCTTTCTGCTGGATGAAGCCAGGTGTATCAGCACCCACAGCACATTAAACGCACAACACAGACAGCACAACCAGAGTTAAGGTACTAATGAAGTCCAAGACACATCACATGGCTCCCAGTAGGAAATCCCACCAGAAATGATCAAGACCAACTGTAGCTGGGTTGGTTATTCCAGGATAACATGGCACAAGCAGACACTGTGTACCTGCTTTGGTCTAGCAAGACACTGCAAAGAAGATGCATTTAACAGACCACCTCCCTGTAGCTTTCCCCTTATAAGCTGCCAGAGAATTTTAACCATCCTGCCTGTGCCATATTCCCTGGACAATGCTTTTTTCTAAGCAATGGAAAGAGTAGTCATGTGCTTTTCTTGTTCTAAACTGCCAGTGTTCCTCATGAAATACCAAAAAGCAACAGCAATACAGCTGATGAAGGAAGCATAAGGCAAGAGGCAGATAAGGGCATGAGCAGAGGTAAAATGTAATGGGAAACAGCAAAAGAAAAGGCAGAGGAAGAAATAAATCTGTCTGCAAACAATTTGACTCACAACCAAGCATAATTCCTAATACTTCATCCTGGTAGCACTTATGAGTCCAAAGCCAAGATACTAGCCCTGAAGGTAAGTCTTGAGCAGGAGCTGCATCAGAAGTTGTATGACAGAAAACTCAAGCTTCACAGGAAACTAACAGAAAAAGAAAACATGTATGCGACAGACAGGAATAATAGGAATTGAAACATGCAGAAACAAGGATGAGAGAAATGAGAGGAACAACAAGGCTATATAAAAACCAAGAAAACAGCTCCAGAACGTTTTTGTTCTAGAAGCTATTAGCTCAACAGAAATCAAAACACTTTCTATCAGACCCTCACATTTAGTGAGAAGGAGGTGAGAAGGGAAGATTCCCACCAGAAATTAGGTCTAGGAGAGCAGGACAATAATGCTGCTACACAAGGGCCCTTCACCTGTCTGAGATCAGTGTGTTAAAAACAACCTTCCCCCTTCTTTCTCCGCATCTCTCAGAGACATTTACTCGTGTACTACCAAGCTTGTCAGATCAGCCCTGCCTCCAGGTGGAGCAGAGAGAAGCCTGAACTTGCTTCTCTCTGCCACCATTCCCCCTTTGAGGAAGCCCTTGCAGCTCGCTTGCCCTTCAGACAATCTCAGCCACCTCTGCTGCTGCTGTGTGCACACAGTCCCCCACAGGGCACATCACATCCAGTTTAAAGGCAATCCTCTGCCCTAGCTCAAGGTCTTGCATCCTTTCCACAACACAAAATCCACATGAATACTTTACTTTTATCCATGCCATGGAAGAATGTGTGTAGGTTTTAGGAATTCATGATGCTAGTTACTTATCTATGGTTTACATACCTCCACGGGTGACTTCTAATTATTACAAACACATTTTATACAGTGCATCGTGCTACATGTATTACCCTGTGAATAAAGCTGACAAAGATGTCATGAAGTAGCAGCACTTTGAAAATTTCACTACTTCAGAACAATAAACTACTGCATTTCCTTTAACAGTTTTAGCCCCATCCTTTGATTTATTAGACAGCAGTAACATTTTGATACAGCACATATTTAAAGCATTAAATGATACGATAATCTCTTTGCTGTAAACTGCGTTTTGTCACTTGCTCAGTGACTTACTAGCTGTGACTAATGCTTGAGTTTCCCTTCTATTTCATTACCTTATGCTGTAAAGATGCAAGCAACTTAACACTCCCAATAAAGATATAAAAATTATACCAAATTAGATGAGCAAATCTGACAATCCACTTTAGAAAGCCCGCTATTCCTAACAATAATTTCACATAAAATTATTTCTCCTTCTAATTATGTTACTCTAATTCTTTTCCCAAAACCTTTTAGGAAAGTTACAACTCTGGTTTCTAAACTTAACCGGCTTTGTTTATTTGTCCCAGCCAAATGTCCAAATGCACCAGAGAGTCCAGCACACATAGGCTGCTTTCTACTTGCAACTCTCATTGTTGAACAAATATTTCTAAATATTGTGAACTTACACAACAGACAGAGAGGGATGTTTTAAAGCTATTTAAGAACTGTCAGTTAATCTTTATGGCACTACTACAGAAACAGTAATATCACTACCAATACCCAGCATATATCTAAGTAGACACTGATGTTTCAGAAAGATGCAGAAATTACTTCAATATACAACAAGCTCTCTTAATTGGAAAGCAATTATTTGCTCTTTTACACCACACTCCAGAACTGGGCTGGAGAAACGGACACAGTAAACATTTCAAACTTGCTACTAAAATCAGAAGACTTTAGAAGCAAAAGTGCAGAATATATATATTAAATACTGGAGACTACCTAGGGTTTAAGTAATTTATTAATTTCTGTGGATTAAAAAAAAAAATCAATACTATATTAGTATGTGTTCTTTCATTTCTCAAAGTTCAGGAGTATCCACACCACTCTCTACAGCCTCCACAGGACATCCCAACATGATCCTGTTGCAGCCTGTTCACAGCCCTGCTGGGGAAACACAGCCCAGAGATCTGTTCCACAACAGCCACCCTTTCTAGGACCAAACAGAGCCCAGGAGGCTTCCACACATTTCCTGAGGCACCTGCCAGGGTTATAAGCACTCCTACAGATTTTAGCCAAGGCAGGTATCAGGAGTGCCCCAAATTGCACAGCAAAAGCAGGACAAGTTAAAACATAGTGAACAAGATGCCCCTAAGACTTTATCTTTGACCTGGAAGGAAAAGAGTAGCTCACAAGCTAGATGGTAGAAGTAACTAACATTTTGTTAGGGATGTGTTCCTTTACTGCATTTAATTTAGGACCATTTAAAGGACAAGGAGAAAGAATTAGTTCTATGCTGTGACTTTTTATTCCCCACACTGACCTTTACACGTAACACAATTCACTATCACCAGAGGCTAAAGTTGAAGTCCACAGCTCTAATTTTCTAACTGATAAGCCAAAACAAAAACAACAACAAAAAAACCCAAAACAACCCCCCAAAAAACCAACAAAAAACCCTCAGAAAACCAAAACCACACAAAAACAAAACAAACAAAAAACCCAAAAAAACCCCCCAAAAACACCAAACCAAAAAAAAAATTTTGGTAGACATTGAAGAGTAACCTAGAGTCTTAGATCCACACTGACAACAGCAAGCAGAAGGAAAGCCTTCCTGCAGCAACTCCTTACATGTTCTCTGCCTCACTTCTAAGCCACAGTTCAGAAAGCAGAACAGGTGAGTACCAGAAATTCCAGTCTCAGGCTGTGTCTGCAGGTGAGCAAAGCAAGACACACTGCAGTGTTTGTGGGTGTCACATGCCACCCCATGGACTGGCACGTGGTATGTTTTTCACCTCTTCCAATTGCTCACGTTTGCAAACTTCAAATGAAGCCCAGACCTCACCTGCAGTTTGTTCTGTACAACTATCCACGTAACAAATCATGTCCAAAAGCTTTACAGAAAAACTTTTTTTAGTCTTTGAAAGATACTGGCATTCAGCAGGTTATTATCTGAGCCTGACTGACACATTTCATAACAAGCCAGTGTTAGTTTTCGCATTGGAAAAAAATCAACAATGTTTGATTACTGCAATGATTCGAGACCCTTTTGGAACTCCAAAGAGAAGCAAAGTTGTGCTATACACACACAGCTCACCAAACATTTGTACAATGCTACCTGGCCGACAGGGGGATTTTTGTGTGTAAGCTGTTAAGGTAATCCTGATATTCATATCACCTGCAAGGAATATCTTCAATTTTATCCATCTGGCTTTACTACACATTTAAATAAATAGCACCAAGGGGTTTTTTAAGTCTGTACCATCCTCACTTATCTCTTGAAATCAAAACATTCAGAGTTTTCTTCTGAAAACTATATTTTTCTAGTGAGTGAAATAAAAGTGCACATTCAAACTGTAGATGAGTAATGAAGAAAAAAACCAGATAAGTTTAAAAATCTCAACATAAACTTTCTGGCAAGGATCTACAGATGCAAGGTCTGAGTTCTTACTGTTTGGTAAAATTTCCCCCCTGCCTCCCACAGTAACTTCTTCCTTCTTGTATGTGGAAGGAACATTGTTAGAAATGTTAATTTAGTGTGCAATATGAATCTGGGAGGAGTAGGTTTTGTGTTTTGTTGGCTGTACAAGAGTTCATTCCCCTGTTAGTCAGCTTTTTGGTATGACCTCACCACAATGAGCACACTTGAGAGAACACATACTTCTAGCCACGGAACTTCTCTTGCTCTACAACATCTACCCCACAGGTAGGAGGGAAAACAGCAAATCTCCTAAAGAAAGCCAGCAGAGAATAAGGATGCTAGAGGTAAGTCACACAGAATCAGTTAAATAAAAGTAAAGATTAAAATTAATTCAGTTTCCTTGGTTCTCTAAGTTTCATCAAACCTCTCTGATGATATATTTCCTTTCAATAGCTGTTATGCTGACAGCTGAAACCAGAAACACAAACCAGTCTCCCTCCACATAAGCTTCATGTACGTATGTTCCATACCAGCTACTCTTAAAAACCTAAAGTTTACTTGCTTGCTGCAAAAGTCTCCAAGACTTACTGAAGGAAAAAAGGATAGAGGAGTCTTTAGTTGCCAGCAGTATCCAAACATAAAAACAGAAATACAAATACTATACTGCAGCAATGAATTATTTTATTTCAAATTCACAAATCTGTAGATCAATCTCATTGCTGTTCCTGGATGACTTTGTGATTCAGTCATTTCTATTACAGGTACTTCACAGATTGTTTCTAGAGGCCATGGCATCAAGCTTCTTAAGACAACAACATGGAAGGTGTTCCAGGCTTACAGAAAGTCCAATAGTTCATATTTGTCAAGATCACAGACTATCTGCAACTGCTACAGATACCTTTGTAAAGAATGTCTGGTCACATTTTGGAAAGGGATATTGACAGTTACGGGGAACCAAGAGTGAGTCTAAGTTAGGTGAAAAACTCGGTGACTACAACGAAGAAAGGAGAGGGAACACTAAGAAAAGGCACCAGAGCATCACTTGGGTTTTAGCTCTGGCTTCATGTTTGTCCAAATAGACAACAATATTTGTCAACCTATGCAGCTATAGATCTTCAAATAGAGAGGCACAAAAGCCAACACAAAATGGTTAAACCTTCCGTGTGATGAAAACTGCTGGCATCAAAAAGCTCATTCTTTGTACCAAAGTGTTTTAATTTAACTAACATTTTAACTAGGATTTAAAAAAAAACACCAACAAACAAACCCCGAACTAAAAAAAAACCAGGAAAAAACCTCCACCCACATGCCTGAAATAAGCTGAAATTATGTAAGAGAAACAAATTAACAGTATTTAGACCTTCTGCAAGGAGGTTAATAGACAACCAGATCACAGACAATCGATATATCCAAATACCTATCCTTCTTCAGCACTGTTTAATAACTGCAGCATGCAGACAACCTGAAGCTTTCAAGCGTTACTCTAGGCACTAGCCAGGTAAACCTCACTACTACATCCCTATTAACTCCCCTCTTCAAAGACCCCTTCCATTTGCTCTCCCATCTAACCTGTGTGTGATGATCACATCCCACTCAGCTCCTCTCCTGATCCCATTTGCTGTTCCCTCTCATCTCTGACTGTCTCTTCCCTTGTCATGCTCCATCCCCCAGTTATTCAGGTGAGGGTACCAGGTCACTTTATCCCACCACTTCAGTAGGGCAACACTCTTCCCTTGGTTCAAGGGAATCAGGCAAACCTCTGCTCAAACTCAGTGAATGGCAGCAGTGCAGGGACGTGATTTCAAATACAAGTGAAAAACATCTGCCAGGCAAGGTCTCATTCTAGTTTTTGAAGAAGTAGATCTATGATTACACATAGGGATCTAGCAAAAAAAAGTGTTAGCTGTAAGAAGTTCTTCCCCCAGATAATCAGAAAAAAAATATCTCAAGGAAAAAAAAAGGAAGCCCAAAATAAAGATTAGCAGACACTCATTTGGTGGGGGAAAAACCCAAACAATCTACCAAACCCAAACAACCAACCAAACACCAAACCAATCACCACAGCCCAAATGGCACACTAAGATCAAAGAGTTACCTACCATTACTAAAACTAGATAGGAAAGCCTTTTTGGTCTATTCAAACTGTGTTGAACTGTTGATTTAAGGAACACTTAATGCTCAGCTGAAAAGTCAACTAGCTGCTTTAGATTCATGGCAGACTTTGATATTTAATATCAGCAGTAGGCCTGAACCTATTTGGAAGAAACTTCTGTTTTCAAAGTTCTGTTTATTCCCGTTTACTTAATCCAGCTTGGCTCAGCATATCAAACCACAAATACAAGCCTATTTCTGGTTTGGAGAAAGCATGCACTAAACAGGCTATGGCTCAGGATCTTGAGAGCCATAAAATACAAGGTCATGCTTTAAATTCTCTTAGTAGAGGATCTGACAAACCTTTCCTGTTTGAATTAACCTTTGTTGAAACATCAGACTTTCAGTTTTACTGTGTGTTTTACCTCCATTCCAGCTAGCACTGGTTTTTTGTCATACATAAATACACATCATAATTTGTCTGTTTTAATTAAGAAAGTGAGATTTTTTTTGTTTAATTCTGATCTGATACAGACAATCTAAGCAGTGCTGACTGGAAAGTAGTGCCTGTTAAGGAGAGTGCTGGAAAAGCTACAGAAAAATCCTCACTTAAGAGCACAAACCTGCGAGGAACACATTCCATTTGCTATGAAAGAGCAACACAAAGCTATGAAACAACACAAAACAAAAAGTCCAAAGCTCAGTTGGTAACTTCTGCACTCCTAATACAACCAAAACATTCAATTTTAGCAAAACAAGTGCAAAAGTACTTAAGACAAGCTTTAGAACAACAAACAACATAGAGGCAGAAATGTAAGGAATGAAGCATCTCCATCCCATTTGGATGCTAGTTTTCTGATATATTTAGCTGTTTTCTTAGAAACTCCTAGAACTGAGCAGCATGGAACAAAAATAGCCAAAGTGATCTTGACATTTTTCCTTGCAGCTTTCTCATTTCTCCCTGCCAAAGGATTCAAGAAAAGGGCAGTCAGTAGGGTCTCAGCCTCCCACTAGAGACTAAGTTAGAATCTTAGCTAGCCTATGGTATTATACAATAATCAATTACAGAAATATGTTTTATCCCCCTATGAAACTAATACTTTCTAGTAGTCAACAGCACAGAAACCTGCAGGCTGCTTGCATGGCTTGGGTCTGCCAACAGCTTTTACATACTAGAGTTTAGGAGGAATAAGCATAGCTATCTAATCTATTACAGATTTATTCTTTCATAGAAGGTATTAAATTAAACAGCTGTCTCACTTCTAACTTCTTCACAAAGCCTGTATCACAACACTTGATTACAGACTTCACAAATAGTGCTTTACATTTTGAAGTTAACTGCTTCTATTCTATCCGGGGAGTGCTTTGTAACATTCAAAAATCAACACAAGAAGTTTTACTTTTGACTATCCAGAATTTTATTTTAATAAGGATATCAAACTTTGATACTTTCTGCACCCTTAAAGAGTTGTATCAATCAGAAAACTTCAAATATCATCTATCACTTGCAGCAGATCAACTTTGAAGGGCAACGGTGAACCACATAGCACTGTAAAAGTGATCTTTAAAATCATCCTAAACATATACTACTTATGCAGTTCTAGTTTTAGAATTATCTCCTGCCTCAAATCTAAAGTTTTCACAGCCACAAAAGTAAAATCTGTGATAGACAGCTACTATCTTATTCTTGGACTATACATTCTTATTCAGGCTTGCAAATTTTAAAAAAATAAATACTTCTCTACTTCAAGTCCTGAAACGTGGATGAATCCATAATTAAATCTGTTACTTAGCACAGTTGACATGATCACATACTAAAGATTCAAACAAATACAACCCTTATTCCTGAGATTTGTTCGGCTTAGGCATTTTTGCTTGGCTTATTAGAATCTTTAGAGAGTTTAGCTCCTCCTCCCCTAATGAGTTTAGAGAGTTCTGTAATAATCTTCCTGCAAAAATAAAGGTTTATTTCTCCTAGGCACCAAACGTAATTTCTACTACTGCACAGCTGTCTCAGAGGAGATCCAAGGGGCTGACTGTTCCATCTAATTTCTGGAATAGCTGCACCATATGGTGCTGTGCAGAACCCTGCAAGTTTAATAATTCCATTTCTGAAGGTCTCCTCACACCTTCTGCAGTGAGTCTGATAGCAAAATTTTTTTTCTTAAGTTCAAGAAGAATATGGATTGCAGTGATTATTGCTATTGTATGCACCGTACATTAAAGATGTCAGGCAGGCTATCTTTTTCCAAGCAAATATATTTCGCATAGGTGTGGTTCTAATTGCGAAGAGGAATAGCAAGATGTCTGTTAATTAAACTAAGTTTTGAATAGCATGAGGTGCTCGACTGCGCCGTGCGGCTGCAGCAGCACCACGTGAGCGGCCGGCCAGGCAGGAGCACCCCGAACCTGTTACATGTCTCGGGAATTCCGGCAGCACAGCCCTGCAGCTCCCCCGGCTCAGGAGGAGATGCCTCACAGAGCCAGTCCGTGAGGTGCCAGTGCTCCGGGTGGTACCGCCAGCAATCTCAGCAGCACACACGCACTTTCCCATGAGTGCACGGAAAGCAAATTGGCAACACCGAGAGCTACGCGACAGGGAACGCCGGTGTCACGAGTCCACAGTTACAGCCCTGCACAGCCAGAGTATGAATTACCCACGTCCAGCCACGGTGATGTCATATGCACACAATCTTTGTAATTCTTAATTCCCCTACTCCCTACACACCCTCTTCCTTCCTCCCGTTCAACAGAGACTGGAAATGCAGCAGCTTTTGCGATCTGCCCGAACACTGCGACCGAGTCACGACTCCATAGTTCAGGATAAAGGAGCAGCCAGACTTCTCCACCTCAGCCAGGAGCACCCGGGGGCTCTGCCACGTTCTCTTCTCGTTCCCCGACCCCCTCTCCGGGATCCGGCCAGGGCCGGGCGCTGCCCGGCAGGGGAGGCGCTCCGGGCCCGGGCGGGGACTCGCCCAGCGGCCCCGGGCTCGTTCCGCGGGCGGAGGTCCCGGCCCGAACCCCGACTCGCCGGGGCTGTGCCGGCGCCGTGACAGCCGCGGGGAACTTTGCCTGGGGCGCGGCGCGGGCCGAGCCCCGCGGGGCCGGCGGGACCGCGCTGCCCCCGCCGCCGGACAAAGGGGCCGCGCCTCGGGCCGCCGGTGCCCCCCGG
>VWZP01004815.1:303265-349719 GCA_013396995.1 Dicaeum eximium | reverse complement strand
TCCCTGTCCGCGGCGCGGGGCAGCGCAGCTCGGGCAGGGCCTAGCCGAGGCCGCGGTGAGCCGTAGCCCGGGGCTGCGGTCGCCGGCGGCAGGATGGCCCTGGTGCCCTACGAGGAGGGAGGCGGCTGGGCAGCGCGGCAGCTGCACAGCCCTTCGGCCACCTTCCACTTCGCCAGGCGCACCATCCGCCTCCAGCAGGACTGGCGGCGGCTGGGCGTGGCGGCCGTGGTCTGGGACGCGGTAGGTGTTCATGGCAAGCGCAGCTTTTCTGCACTCGGTGGCTTCCTGTGGCTCTTGCCGAGCCTTCAGATTCACCGTAGAATTGTGAAGGGAAGGCTTTTAATTTTTTTTTTAAATGTTAGGAAATATTATGTTAAACTGTGGTTTACTTTTCCCTCTTGCCCCATAAGAGATCCTGCAGGAACGCAAGGGAGATGCGCCACCTAAACCTTGCACGGCCAGTACCCAGTACAGGAAATATTCCGGATAACTCTCACCTCTTTCTTTACAGTGACTGGTGTTTGCTTGGCACCCTTCAGAGTACAGCAAAGATCCCACTGCTTGTAGCCTCACGCAGGACTGCGGATAGACTTTATCTTAGGGGATAAGAACCATCCAAAACAGAGGGGGTTTGTGCTGGGTCCAAGGCCACAGAGTAGTCGCTCACAGCATCACTGTAGGAATCCAAGGGCTTTCCATCGGGTTGGATTTTAGTCCACACACAAATTGCACTTTTACCTCTAGTTTAAAAAAAGTATAGCATTTTTAGCAAACTTCTCAAATGAGTTGGTGTACAGGGTTGCTGATCTTTCTGGACATCAGCTTTGACAGAACTTGCTGTGGGAGAGGTCCTTATCAAGATCTATATAACATATAACGTGCTAGATACAGCCAGATAGAAGCATCATTAGTTTACTTTCCCTGTGTCATTCCCGAGGGCATACCACTGTTGTGCAGAAACCTTTTGAAATACCATACAAGATACTGTTCTGGACTTTTGCAATACTGTGTTCATTTGCTATTGCTTGACAACCCCTCAGCTTTTCCTTTCCAAATACAACTCTTTCTACCACCTGTTTATGTTTGGGGATTCATGGAGCAGTTACCACATCCAAGTTGTAACCTCAGTGGTTCTTTTTTCATTTTGGCAGTAGGAGTCTTCCATAAAACTCCATAAAAAACTTCCATAAAGCATAAGAAGACTGCATGTGCACACAGTAGGCGGAGAAGGGCTGAAAGAAGTTTGCTGCAGACCTGAAGCACCTGACCCTTCCTGTAACCTTCTCTCTAAAGTTAAACCAGAAAGCCTGTATTCAGTACAGCTGAAACCCTGTGCTTAATCGCCCTTGTCTCTTGGCTTAGGCTGTTGTTCTGTGTGCTTATCTGGAGATGGAAGACATTGATCTCAGGGATCAGTCTGTGATTGAGCTGGGAGCTGGAACTGGCTTGCTGGGAATAGTGGTCACATTACTAGGTAAGGGCTTTTTTGTTGTCTCGTTTAAAGCAAATAACACCTGTGGTAAAACTAGCTCTTTTAGGTGTACATGCTTGGTATAGAAGTGAGCACCAGAGCTGCATGTGTGAACTGTGATGGTTCTTCTCTGAGTCATCTTCTTTCCTTGTCAGGCTCAAGAGCCTGCTGCGATACTTGTTGTAGTGGTGGTGCCACTGCAGTTTACTTTATGGGGGGACCCTGTTGAGGCTGAGGCCTGTTGCCATGGCAGGCAGCTCAGCAGCATTCAGCTCTGCAGCTATTCCCCCCCAGGGAACAAGAGCTGTGCTTCCCATCTTCCACTCGTCCTCCGATGCAGATAAAGCTACAGACAGAAACCACTCTCTGAGCTTGCATAAGCCTTTCATTAGCCTGTCTTGCAGACAGAGATGGAGAAATGAAGTGATTTGCTACTGATCTGTCTGGGGCTGAAGCAGGAACCGGGTACTATGTTAAGTTTGTGCTATCTTTCCCAGGTTAACTTTGTAATTCAAAGCTCTAGTGGCTGTGAAAATGCCTATTGAAATCATAGAAACAAAACAGTTTGACAAAATACAGTCATGCCATAAAAAATCACACAGGCATAACTTTTGTATGACCTGTGAAAGGGGCTCTCTAGCAGCCTCTCTCCTACAGAAAAATATGGAATTGGAGCAGGTTAATTGTAACACCCCCTGTAATTTATTCTTTTGTCACATATGGAAAGACCAAAAATAACTCCTTGACTTTACTGCATTAAGAAAAAGCACCAGAAAACATGTTTTTTTCCCTACCCAACTTAATCTTCATGTAGAGTACGCTTTATATCTTAAGTGACTGATGAAGGGTAGGATATCCATAGACAGGGGGGGTTTTCTTGTTTTGTTCTTTTGTTTGTTTGTTTTTAATTGGGCAGCTCAGGGGAGCTGTTAATGTTTAACAGGACTAAGGAGCCTGCTGGAGTTAGAGCATTGTGTTCCATGCTGTACTGAGGGACATGGACTGTGAGTGTGAGCCATGTCCTCCTGTCCCCCTTAGGTGCCCGTGTTACCATCACAGACAGGGCGGCGGCACTGGAGTTCCTGGAGTCAAACGTGCAGGCGAACTTACCCCCTGAACTACGTCCCAGAGCGGTGGTGAAGGAGCTGACGTGGGGAAAAGACCTGGATGACTTTTCTCCAGGAGCATTTGACTTAATCCTGGGTGCAGACATCGTTTATCTGGAAGAAACATTTGCAGAACTGCTTCAGACACTGGAGCACCTGTGCTCTGAGCGAACGGTGATTCTTCTTTCCTGTCGCATCCGCTATGAGAGGGATCTCAAGTTCTTGAAGATGCTGAGAGAGCGTTTTTCTGTATCCGAGGTCCATTATGATTCCAGTAAGGATGTTCATATCTACAAAGCACAGAGGGGTAGTCGCAAGGATGACTTTTGACTCTCTGCTTTGTTAATAAGCCACTGATGCTGTTCAGTTCTCCCCTTTGTTTCTACTCAATACACTTGTTCCTAAGCATAATGTTGCAGTTGTGTTATTTCACTGACTTCTTGTTCTGATGGTCTTATCTGATCACTGGGTCTGATAGAGCAAGGATTGTACTTCTGTTCTGCATATTGAACCTCTGCCTCGTATCTGAACAGAGTCATGTAGGGTGTTCCACTCTCTTTTTATCAAATGTAATTTTTGAATCTGATTCAAGTTGCAGAGCATCAAAAGCCAGCATCAAAAGTGTAATATCAAACCACATTTAACTTCTGGTGGAAACTTAAAGAGATTACAGTGGGTTTTTTTCCCTTTATCACTTCCTTAACTCTAGAAAAGTAAGAGTGGATGAAATAAAAGCTAATCTCCAGCTCTAAATGCTTTAACTCTTCATGACTTCTGCATCTTAGAAGTTGTGGTAAAGGAAACCACTTAAAAGGCAAAAAGAACCAAGGGCAGATGCTATAAGGTTGTTCTATTGCTGTCACTGCTGCCTTGAAGAGGCACAGTGAAACTAAGAACAGGATCTGGAGGGGCACTGGGAACAGGGATTGCCAAGTAAGCCAGCTTGGAAATCAGTGGTATTTTTACCTGATTTGCAAGGGAGTGGGCTACACCTGCAGTACTGAAGCAGTTGTGGTTTCTGAGTTGTCTCTAGACAAGTCTGCCTCACACAGATCAAGGCTCCTTGGAGAGGATACACATGCACATGTGCCACCAGGAAAGTGCAACAAGGAAACTCAAACTGTTCTTAAAATATCACATCAGCCCTTGACTCAAAGTACTACTAGATAATGTTCTTCTTTGTGCCTTTGTGCTCCCTCTGTCTCTGGCAGCTGTTATTTAGGACAGGAGGGTGCTCTGTAAAGTCTTTGTAGCAGGGGAAGTACTTACTCTTGCATTACTTGTGGCCTTGGGGCAGTGTCTAGTTTTCAGTGTGCTTTCAGTGCACAGTGGTAGTTAAGACACTGTTCTAAGTAACAAGATTTCATACCTTGAGCTTGTAAAACACATCTGTATGTTTATCCCACAAGATCTGGGAGTCCAGCTCGCACCAGAAGCAGACTTCCTTCTCTTTCTAGTGGTGGAAGACTGAAACAGATGAAAACAATGGGTTAACAGAAGACAGCTACACCTCTAAATGCAGGAATTGCTTTACCACCCTTTTTTTTTGGTATGTGTGGATGTGGAACTTTTTTTGCTTTAAACTTAAACTCAAAAAGCCTCAGATCAGGCTCAGACTTTGAGCATGTGCATGTATTTGGCACTGGCAACAGCAAACAGCTTTGCAGAACAAAGCTGCTTTGGGCCATGGACATTTTGGAACATTTTGTCACTTTTGCTCCCATCGTACTTCCTGGTCGGCGGTCTAGAAGTGTTGTGCTAACTGTAATGTGGAAATGACACAATTTATCATTAAGGTTTGTGCTTCATCCCTGGCACATCTCTTGAATGTTTTCAGCGAAGTGCCTTGCTTGGCTTTGGACCCCGTCTGGGAGTTGCTGCTCTGAAGACTTGCTGTAACAGTATCCTCAGAAGCCACATGGTGTCACTAAAACAGTACTGAGGCAGCTGGCTGGGAATTCGCAGCCTGAAACTGGAGTTGGAGTCAGTTTGGGGGAAGGAAGACAGCACCTTTAACTGAAAACTGATCATGAGATGAGCTCTCATGTGTCAGGTGTAGCTTCTTCTGTCCTATCAGCTGGGTAAGCAGTGGTTGAAAAGAATTACGAGCTCTCCCCCCTCTCTCTGGCTGTAGTTTTCAGAGTGTGGCTGTAAGTTCTCACCTCTCCTCTTCCTTTTCCTCCCCACTGGTGTATCTTTGTCTTCAAAGTCACCTGGGATTAGGCATTAGGCTCATGTGTAGCTCAGGCTCCCCTTGGGTTGGAGCTGGCAGAAAGCAGTGTGTGCTGGTGCCTGGGCTTGTGAGTGCCCAAGGGAACTTTGCTGTAGGAAAAGCCTGGCAGTGCTTGGCCCTTGCAAGAGGCTGGAGCTTGCAGCACTGACAACCACAGCAGCTTGCACTGTTGCCATAGCAGGAACATGCTAAGAAGCCTGCTTAAATAGCACAGAATAAAGCACAGAATAAAGGCTGGTGCAGCAACCTGCACACTTCTAAGAAGGGGGTTTTGCCCCTGGCCTTGCTTTGACGAAAGAAAGTTTTGTATTTTTAAAATAAAGCAGTTTAATTCCATCTCTTTCTAATTGTTTTCAGTGTCAGATTTCCCATTGCTGCTGTTACAGCCCACAGCCATCCTGCCAGTGCAGGCATGTGCCAGTAGAGACCAGGCTTGGCTTCTCTCGCTGTGCTGCTGTTACACAGCAGCTGCATGCACACCAAAGGGAGTGTGTTTGAAGGCTGAAGTGATGCCACTGCCCATAAATAATTGTGGAGAAAAGCATGAGATGGCACTGGCAGCTCAGGTGAGTGCCTTGCCCCTGACCTGCAGAATTCTTGGTGGCCCCTCCCCAGCCCATCAAGTGGCACCCCCCAAGGGGACACTTTCTCCTCTGACTGCTGCTGGGGTGCAGGTCCTGTTAGATTTAGGAGACCAGATCCAGGAATACTGCAGTTAGGCCACAACCATATGCATGTCACTTGTGGTTGCATTTAAAACTACAGTGTTTAGGAGCAGGCATCAACCCTGAGAATGGAAACCCTGAGCTGAAACCCACAGTCCATCCCCCCTGGGCAGTGCTGACACCCACGTGCTCCAGGCAGTGACTGGTGCCTTCTGTTGTCCCAGCTTGGCTTTACAAGTTTTTTGTATTCCCATCACACTTACCTTCAGGAAGAGGTCAGGAGTGAGTCAGGCTGAGAGTGAATCATGCCAGGCGTGCAGGACAAGTAGCAGAGGTGTAACTGCAGGTGTGACAGAGGTGAGCACAGGGAACAGCCCTCTGCAGTGACACCTGCAAACTCGGGTGTCCCAACCTCTGGGTCCCACATGAGCTCCTGCTCTAGTATGAGATGATGCATGACAACAGCTGTTGCCAGCAGCTGTTTGGCAATTACACCAACACCCTGCCCAAGCACTTTCTGTCACCCTGTTCATCCCAGCACTACAGAATCCCACTCTCCTTTGGGTGGTTCCATGGCACTGATCCTGTTTTGTAACAGGTGATCTGAGCTCATCTGTAGAAGGATGTGTTTGGCATGCATCCCTGAGTAGTGGGGCAACGCACAAATAGTCTCCTGAGAAATTCACTCGCTCTAGGGAGTGGGTTCAGGCCACAGGAAAGCGACCAGGTAAGACACAACCATGCTGTGATATTGAGAAACCATCCCTGAAACATGCACAAGAGAACAAACCTTTCTGAAATGTCATTGCAACCAAGGTAATGTTTGATTGATATTAACATACACAGCTGACTACACAGGGATCTGTGTTACCCAGTTCTTTTCAGTGCAAAATTGAAGCCAAACTGCATTTTTATCTCAGGGACTAACCCCCGTTTGGGATTCTCTCTCATTACTGTAGATTTTTCTGAGCAAGAACGTGAATGGCATAAAAACTAGAAAATCCCAACTGTAATGAGCTGACCTTACTGCTTCCCCTTGATTTCACTGGAGGTGTGTTTACCTCAGTGCTGAATTTGTTCTCCTGGCTTCAATCCCAGTGTTTGGATCCAGCCTTGCAGATTACATAATAAGGTTACGATCCTTGCAGTGTTTGCTGTCTTCTGTTTCTGTTCTGCTCTGAAGACCAGTAGTACATAATTTACAGGAATGCTTAAAAGTGAGACATGTAGCATATTTAAACTGTGAAAAGCATAAGCCTTTCGAACAGTATTAAACAACAGAACTGTCACCAGAATGGGTACTGGTAAGCAGAATTAAAAGTATCAGGAGGAAGAGAAACTTTGTTTTTTCAGGACTTAACCTCTAACTAGTCTAATTCCATTAAGATTAAAAAAGCCTTCTCTTTATGGAGAATACTTTATGAATGCCTACGGCAGGGCACAGATTGAGAGGATACCATAGACTGCTCAACTTTTCCCATATTCCTCTAGCTACCATTTGCCACTAAATTAAAGTAGTATAAATGGAACACCCTGCTCAAAAAAGAGACTTTGTAGAGTTTTTAAAAGCATGTTTATGTGACTGCACATAAATGTTTGTGTAAAAAGGGAGTTATGACAGTTTATACCACAAAGGTTACAGTAAGAAAAAGCACTTCTTTATGACAATAATTCACAAATTCACAAGAATCACTTTAATATACAAAGCAATTACTACCATTCTGAAACACAAAGCAGCTAATATGTACATAGTGTTAATAAAATGCATTATAACCCAGTACAATTTTTTTAAACACAGATAAAGCACAAAAAAAAAAACAAACCAAAAAAAAACCACAACAGGGATGATTCTAGATTCTTGGGGAGATGTAAAAAAGTCTTTATTTCCCCCTAGTGATGGATTTTCATTTAGTCTTTTAACTTCCACAAGTATGTGGGAGTCAAGCTCAAATACCCTGTTCTGTGCTGACATGGTTTGGGTAAAGAATCAGAAATGCAGATGAGGTGAACATATTCTTTCCAACTTACACTACAAAGAGAGAATAATAACCCTCGCTCTGGAAGCTTCCCTGAAATACATTGTTTCAAAACAATTTAAATTATAAATCCAGAGTAGAAACAACTAATTTCTGAAGTGAACAACCAATCTGTGGACAAAAGTCTGTGGAAGGGTTGGCTGCCAACTAGCACCTCTTCTTGTCCTGTTCCCATCCCAAGAAGTCCATTATAAGCAGCACAGTTTCAAATCTCATATAAACTTGAAGTTGTAGAACATTTTAAAATTAATGTTTTAATATAAATAAATGTAATTAAACACAAAAAATGGAGTGGGACCTGGATAAAACACAACTTGTGGAGAGCACCCAAACATCCTTAGTTCTTAAGAGTGGCCATTTCCAGATAAGCAACTGGCTCAAGGCCTGCTGTTCCCATGCTCTCACTCAGCTATCCCCTAATTTAGAGAAATACACAGCTGAGGCTGAGTGAACTGCTCGAGTCCTGAGTGCAGTGAATGCTCAGCTTATGGAGTGTGCCAGCCATGGGTCATTCCAGCCTGTCCCTGGCCCTTTCCCTGCCAGCACACAACTCCGGAGCACAGCTGGCTGCTCCTGCCTCTCCTGCTGAAAGCGAGCCCTGAACTCACCACAGAGCGAGTCACAGACCTGCACTTGCAGTGCCAGAAAGCAAACAGGTCACTCTCTTCAATTTGTGCTATGCCAACTAGCCCAAGCACATCTTTCTGCAGGCCACAGCTTAAATACATTTTAAAAACACATTCCAAAGCAAAACACTTGAAATGCAAACCCTCTTTACACCACCTGGATCTGGTCCCTTTTCCCCAAAGATTCACACACTTAAGTCTGTCTATCCAGAGACCTGAACCTGTCACAAGCATACAGCAGGTAGATTTTGGCACCCTATCTTCACCAGTCTGGCTCCTTCCAGACCAACTGAGCTTCAGGATACATTCAGGCTTTTGTAAAATCAATGTCTTTTACAGCTATCAAATTACACAGCTCAGAAAAAACGTGCCCAGGCAGACAACAGAGAACCATCAATGCTTTTTAAAGCATTGTATGCTTTTTAAAGCAATGTATGCTTTTTAAAACCTGCTCACAGTGACAGACTTCAGGGTTATAGTTAAATTATCATCATTCCTGCAAAAGAAAGGTGGTTGTGCTGTGCTTTTCTTTTCAAGCAGGGTGACACACTGTCAATGTACCTTTACTTCCTGGTGTCAAATTATTGGAAAGCCTTTTGATTTATTTTCTTGGAATGCAGCTTGTAAAATCCTCAGACATATCTCAAATTAAGAAAAGGGGAATGAAGTGGCTGAAAAATAGTTTAGCCTTCCTTCCAAATTAACCTCCCTTTCCCACATGGGAATCACTGAACTAGTTCTACTCTAAAAATAATTTCACATCCATCCTCTATGTACTGCTCCGAGACACCACACACTTGATTCTTGCCCCTTCAGCTCTCCTGCCTTTCTGAAGCAATGCCTGCTGGGCACCAGGTGCTGATCTGCAAGTTCAATTAGCCAAGGAGTCAACTGCTGTGGAGGAGTGAATTGTGTGCAGGCAGCAGGACCACAACAATTATGCCAGAAATCTTCTCAAGCAAACCAAATTTATCTTAATTTTTTTTTCTCTGTGTTTTGTTTGTAGGGTTTTTTTCCTTTTCTTTTTTTTTTTTAAAGTGCACATATTAATTAAACATTTACAAAGAACATAGTGTAACAAAAATAAATACACAACCTTTCGGTTGGATCATTGGCAAATGTTACATCACTAACCAGGATCCAGGGTGAAAAAGTTACAATAAAAAAAAGGTCTTGGAAAATCAATTAAATCCTCTATGAACTGTCACAGATTTGCAACCACTGATATCGAACTTGCTTTGATGGGTGGACTTGTCTTTAAACCACAAAAAGCACTGTCTGCCATAAATGAAGAAACAAAATAAAAAAGCAGGTGCCAGTTTTCACTAACAGATGACTACTCGCTGCTGCAGTTTACTGGAAGCCCAGATTTAAAAAAAAGCAACCTGTGGTACAAATTTAGGTCAGAAACTATCAGGGCTGTTTTTCCTTATTAAATCTTTTTTTTTTTTTTTTCCTGAGCCTCTTAATGATTCCAAACACCCTACCAATTTTCTGACCAATGTACAAGTACCAGAGAAGACAGTGATGTCCAATGCAAATGCCAACTCCAGGCTAGCCAGAACTACAGGTGTCTGAGCAGTCCTGACCAGCACAACAGGCTAAAATTGTGCTTTCGGATACAAGCAACGGTGCTGGCAACTACCCAGTGCTGGTGAAATTGCTGCCTAAGGAAGAATGCATCGCCACTACCCCAGGAGGAAAACAGAAATCTTACCAGTGGTTCCTTTAGAAAATAACACCTTAACAACCTTTCCAAATGTTTTGCCTTTGATATATAGCTGCCAAAGAGAAAAAGCACAAAAGTGAATTACTCTGGGTGGTGGTGGTCGTAAAGCAATTGTTTACATAATTTCAAAAATCTTCATCAATAAAAAAAAAACTTCACAAAAGCCACGAAAAGATGAAATAAAATTCTTAAAAATGGGTAACTGAGAGACAGCACAAAACAAATCAGTAATAAGAGCTAGAATAACGCAGCCCAGAGCTACTGGGGTGAGGGGAAGCTTTCACTCACACACACACACACACACACACATCCACACACACTCAGACACACAGAAAAGTAAAAATTCTTTTTCTGACCTCCATATACTATAATACTCAGCATTCCTGACTTAAAAGCTCTCAGAGCTGTAGATTATATACTGTGTGTATATATATATATATGTACATATATTATACATATGTATTTTCCAAGAATATCTAAATTAAAAGAGCACCTTTGACAATATCTTAACTGCCTGATTGGTGCTGTTGTTTTGCAAAATAATGACATTACAAAAATTATATTTCAAACCAATTCTTGTTTATTATGAACATAACGGATCTAGCCCTTTCTAACCCTCTCTTCAGGTAGAAGAGTCTATCAGTTCTTGAAAACTCACAACCGTGAGATATAAAACTAATCCTCCCTCCCCCTTCTCAGCATAATTTCCATCCTACTTCCAAATGGCCTTAGTTTATAGAAGCTTATTACCCCAACCTCACTTCTTGGTAAATAACATAGGAATGGATTCCTGTGTCATATTCTTTCCCTTTTTGGGTCAATATGAATAGTAAAGCATGTATGGGTAGCCTAGCCAGCCCTGTACTTGGTTGAATACATTTTTTATTATTGTAATCTATAATTTTCATTAAATAAATTTGTGTCCCTAAATCCTCAGTGCAGCATAAATAAAAATAAAGATTCTTGCAGACCCCTATGTAGTTTGAATTACATTCCTTTTCTCAGTGAAACTTCATTTGCTAATTAAGTCTAGGCTAAAACCACTACAGGCCACTTGCAGACCACACACAAACAAACAGGTAACACAGTTCTCCTCGCACTGCCACACAAATTTGCACAAACTGTGTATTAGGAGAACCCCACCTGGGCACTTTTTAGGCTCCCATGCCCATTCAGCCCCCAGGCCCTGTGCCCAGTGATTATCAGCAAGCTCTGGACAGTGTTCATTACCCACTAGACACAGCTCCCAGAGCCCAGCTCGCCTTGCTCAGGTTCACAGCAAAACCTCACATTTTTGCAAACAGATGCTCTACAAAAGAAACAGCTTTAATGTGGGCATCTACAGCCTTTTCTGTGTTTCTCAAAGCTGGAGGAAGCATTCCATGTAATTGCAAATGAGGCCACCATGAGCTTCATGTTTTACAAGAATGACTCCTGTATTATCAACATTTCTACTTCAGTACTTGTTCTGGAAAATGTAACCGTTTTATGTATTTGTATTCGATGATTTTAAGCATCAGATAATTTTTATAAAAGCACTGCTGATAACTTAGGGTCTTCTTTAAGTTTGCACTGCTAAACTAATAGATTCATCTCCCATTAAATAAAAACACAGAAAATCAACTCTCTATGGCAGATAAAAATAGACCATTTATAAACACCCACAAAACTTGTGAAAGTGAATTATTTCATATTTGTGATACTTATGTTCTCTTTTTGAAATACAAGTGTAATTTGAAATTCTTGGTAACTCTAGATTTAACAATAATGCTTTAAGTTTAATCCTGCTCCTTTTAAATTAAGTCTCTTGGAAACTGAATGCCCTCTCAAATCAGAAATCTAGAACTTTTAATACTGCTTAGGTGTTTGAGACTCAACTGCCCAGAGTCTTCCAAGTATTTTTCTTATAACGTCACACTGATTGTATAACCATTTATAACCTTGTGTGTGAAATTTATCTTAAAGAGAGATAGAGTGAATGGGAAAAAATATTAGCTAATACTCTGCTAGGCAAGGCATTAATATAGACCAGAGCCTTATCCATACGTTTCTATACATAAAAATTTGACCAGAAACCCAGAGTAGACTTAGTCCATCAAATGACCCCAGTTAACACAGTGAGAGACTGGCTTCAGAGGGCCAGTACACAAACCGCACATGATTCTTTTGGACACATTCTTTTTGACAACTTCTTGATGTTCTTTTTCGGTTCCTTTTGAGCATGATTCTTTTGAAGTCCTAATGCTTAGTACAGAGTTTTTTAAAAATATGAACTACCTTTTTTAACACCATAAATCTGGGAAAGACCACAGTTCCTCAGTGCACAAAAATATTGATCTTGCCAACATCTGAGGCATGTGAATAATTCTAGTTGCAGGAATAGATTACTTAGTAAATCTGACCCTTTCCATGGAAAAATACCCCAAATAAATTAAGAGTTTAGCTAACCTGGTCAGGTTCAAATAATCAGTATTGTCCCTTGCAAAGCAGGAGCTGGAATATTTGTGTTTGAAGTCCTCTTCAGTATTTGAGGTTGTCCTAGTAGTTACTTAAATTAACTGTAACTTAAGTAGTTACTTACCATACTGTAACTTAAATTATGTATGGAAGGCAGCTTTAAAGTTCGAAAAATAATTTAGCAAACCAGGCTGATATTTCTATTGAATAGAATAATTTCTATTGCATAAGACAGTGGTAGGAAAATAAAAACAACCTCATTGCTTGAGAGGACTTGGGACACAGACCATACTGTCATCAGGGAGTACTTAAGTAGAGTTGGCCATGCTTCAACTGCTTAGTTGTTCTGCATACAAATAGGTAGTGCTTTCACGTGTTACCCCTGTTTACTATGTTACTGTTTTCAGAACATCACGATTGCATCTTTTTATAAAATTTTCTTTCCCATCCAAATATCATTTCCCAATGTATATCCTATGCAGTTGGTGTCTGTTTTCTGTGCATTCAGAATGCTGAACGCACTTGCACACGTAAGCTATGAGAATCAACAACTGACCAGTGAAGCTCATTTCAATGCATTTGTTTCTGAAGCATGGAGGTTTTACCAGTCCAGGAGGGCTTAATACAGATTGCAAATCAAAGCCCCTCCTGGGCTAGTTTGATAAAGGTCTGTTATCTCCACACCAAGAACGTGACAGTGAAGCGCCCTTCGTCCGGCATGCTGCTCAGTCGTGTATTTGTACAGCTCAGCACGAATGTGTGAAACCAATTTGGCAACCATTGCTTCTTCATTGTACCATGCATGCTCCACCTATGTGGCCCACAGTTCTCTGGACCAAGAGGCTGGGGTGGCTCTGTCTCTAAGGCAATGGAAAGAGCTCAGCACAAATTCTTGACATCTTTACAAAAGGACCCTCCCCACAGTAACTTCCCAAGTGACCACTGTTACTCCTTGAAGAGGATCATGAGATGCCTGTTCTTCTTCTTCACGCTGAGATTGATGATGAAATTCATCTGGTAAGGGGAGAAGTGGAGGCAAGTACTTGAACATTCACAGTTTGATGCAAAGCACAGATGAAGTATATTCTGTAGTTGCTTCAGGCAGTTTTGCGCATAGAAAAAAAGAAATGTTTAGAAAATAAAAAGTTTACTTTGTCTTTCTGGGTATAGCCAGAACAAGTCTCTATCCCACCTGGACAAGTGAAAATGAGAATCCAAAATTAATCTGATTTGTGGCAGTAAAGGTCCTTAAGTGCTTTCAACTCCTCAATCAGTGTCTTGTTTTGGTTTTCAAGCACAGCCACTCGATTTTCTAGACATTTCACATACTCCTTTTTCTTCCTGCGACATTCACGTGCTGCCTCTCTGCAAAGCAAAAAAGGCCATTCAAATCCAGAACAATCATTTGCAGACATGGGCTACCTAACTGCTTTCAAGGAAACCTTTACTGGTACTGCCATTTTCAGAATATTTCTTGCTAAGAAATGCAAGAGAGGAAAAAACACTGAGTTCGTAACAACTGCTCCTCACAAATCACATACACTCAAGATCCACATATCATTTCAACATACAGATCCCAGTAGATAGCACCAATAAAATTATGATTATAATTATTACTATTATTATTATTTCTGTAAGTAAAGGATCCTTCTCAGTGGTAAAATTTTGCTTGCAGGATTCACACTGGAGCCTTCAGGCTGACTAAAATGCTGCTGCAATAATTTGACTTTATTATCATCTATTATTCTTTTTACAGTCTTTAACTTTCCCTTTGCTGCAGTCCAACAAGATGATCAACTGGTGTAAAAAAGTGCTGTACTTAGAGCATTCATGTATTTTGCTCTTGAGCAATACTTTCATTTTAATAATGATGTCTGCATCACTGCAATGATGCTATTAATGACTCAAATAAAAATAAAAACTATCACAAAATAAGCAGTAGGAACCATGTAATTCTTTAGTCCCTGTCATCTATGCCAAAAACACACCTCAAGACAGTCCAACTTCTAAGTCTTGCTTGTAAAGAGTGAGATGCCTATAGGTAACTTGGTAACATACCAAGAACACCAGTGAAAAATACCAGAAGGTATTAATGTGCTGCTGGGCATCCTGAAGGCAGGAACTACCCTGCACAGCAACATAATGGCACCAATGTGCAAAGTAAACACAAGGCTAAATGTCACGGGCAGATGGGAGCCCAGGCAGAGGGCTCTGCTCCCGCAGTGCAACTTGTCCAAGCAGCACTCTGCACACACATGGAAATAAACACTTATTTGCCCTGAACCTTTAGGTGCAAAGCACAATAGTTTCAAAAATAAAAGAGTCTGTGTGCCCTTTCATTGCAAACACTACACAGACTGGTGAGACAGTGTTCTGGGAAATAAGAGGACAAATCAGAACCCAGTTCCTCCCCTTATTAGATAAATAGTAACTGTAAAAACAGAATGCATTCCAGGACCTAACTGATAAGAAACTTCTGGAGTAATTTCTGAAATTTAGCTCCACAAATGAGACAGGATGAAGAAAACATAGCCTGTAAGCCCTGAAAGGACTCAGGTATCAATTTGCCACTCCCACAAATACAATTTCGCACGCCTGCAGTGGTTCAGTAAACCATGTGTAACATTTAGAATTTAAGTAATTTTGGGCTGTTACCAAAAGATTAAGTACTAGAGGATCAGGAAGTGCCTCCCAGTGCAAACTACTAACAAGTCTCCTTGAGTGACAATATTTTCTTTCCATTATTTTTTCCCCCCTTAGGCTGTGTATATTAAGCCACCTCAAGTCTGTTTGTGCTAGCTGTTCATTATGAACAGCCAGAGTTTTATTGAATTACAATAGAGCTTTGTAAATAGAAAATTTATACAGAAAATTTGCACAATAATATCTATGAATATTTACACTATAATCCTCCAGTAAGTACCACCTTACCATCTGCCTCTCTATCCTTTTTCCTCACTTTGCTATGGAGCTTAGATTTGCAAATATCTATTAAGCAGACAGGCTAAAAGCACCACATGCAACATGATACTGTTGCAAAAGCTGTCAATTTAAGTCAAGTGGGGCAATTCCCCATTGTTTTTCTTTGCTTTCACAAACACAAAAGCTTTCTTTTACTGGAATAAGACTGATGAGTAAATGAGGGTATTCTGTGATTGTAATTAATTTTTTTTAAAATGCAAAGCCTGAAAGGGGGATATCTACTATTCACTGGTATGAGAAAATGATATAAAACGGGAGATGGGTAACATTCTGTACAAAAACCTTTAAAAAAAGTGAACTCTGCTGTTCAGCATTATTTACTTCATTCAAACTCCTTGTAAAAGCACTGGGTCTGCTCAAGTAAGTTTCTATTGTGTTCACAGCACAGCAACCTACAAAAGATAAATGAACCTGTACAACATCAGTTTTTTCTGACAGATGATTAACAAGGCTTTCAGGGGGCTTCCCCTGCTCAGAAGGGCGGGAAGCACTGGGTTCTCAGTGTCACAGTGTAACACACAGGCTCCAATCTGCGGCCTGTGGTTAAGAGTTCAAGCTTGGTCTGATGGGCCAGCTCAGGCCCGCCCCTTCCCACTCCCACAGCAACAGACTTCAGGAGCATCCTGCTCAACTTTTCCCTAACAGCTCCCTTCCCTTCCTACTTCCACCCACTCCCACCTCTGAGCTTAGCTGTTCCTCCTCACACACTGGATCCTACAGGATCAAGTCTTTACCTTTCTTTTAGCCCCTCTGCTGCCACTACTGGCTCCACAGGAACTTCAATCAAAAGGAATAGCTGCTCATTTAGCTTTTGCTTGAGCTTTTCTGCCCCTGGAGGAGAAAACCCAAAGCAGCTAAAAGAACAAGTGAGACAATCAAGAAAGGACTCACAATGAGCACACGTGGGCCAGCAGCAAGGCTAAGGGAGAGAATCCAGCACTAAGTAAACCACATGAATGTAGTAACTCAAAAAAAGCAACTTGTCTTGGTGTTTGTGAGAACATATCTGCAGTCATACAAGTATCTCACCAATTACTTTTCTCCTTACTGCAACAACCAAATTCCCACACCTCACAGAATGAGCCTGACACTTTACTCAAGGTCGCAACACACAGCATTAGTAGATGTGCATTTTTGCTTTGCATCTTTAAATAAAGGCAAATTCTTCGTAAAGCATTTCATAACATGGCTAAGAAAGATCAGGACTCTTACGTGTTTGACACACTAGGCCTATGCAGAGCTGACTGAGGAAAAAAAGTGATCAGAAGGTACGTGCCTGTTCTTCATGAGACGCACTTCTCTCTTCCGCGCAGCCTCTTCTGCCGGCTGGGTGGGGAGTGCTGGGGAGGATGCCATGACCACTCCTGGTGCAATGGTGCTGGTCGGGGCGGTGCGGATCTGGTAGGTCTGCACGTCTCCTGAGGCAGCTGCAGGGACACACGGGAACGTGACATCAGTGTGGTGACAGCGCTGTCACACGTGCTGTGGAGAGCACCTACTCATCTCTCTAACACAGTCACCTCTCTGACTCTAACCGAGCAGCTCAGGAGGGACAGCCATCATCTGGGTCATCACTGCTACCTCAGGCTTAGTTTATTAATATATGCAAGGTTTTAGGCATTCCTGCTGAAGAAGTCTTCACTTGTGCTCGGTAACTTGATTTGTCTTGTGGTATAGCTGTGCGTCTTTCTCCCCTATTACATTTCTTTGTACTTCTCTGTTTTTTGGGCAGTTCTAGCATTTCCAGAGAAGGCTGGGGTCACTATTTCTAGCTATGCTCCAAATGTCTGTCTGGAAAAAGAGGAACTCCATGTGTTAGTATCTAGCACAGAAAAAAAGGTGTAAAAATGTAGCATTTACTTCCACAAGAGATGGACAGTGCACTCTATTGCTCCTCCAGAATGAGCAAGGTCTTGGCTTTCTTTTATTTATTTTAGTCTTAGGAGTGTGTTAATTTTGCCTGAGCTCATAAAAAACCACAATACCACCTAAAGAAATCATATGTCCTTAAGAACACAAAAACCCAAAGATCAATGCAACACTCTTCTCTGCTATGCATTTTTACAGATGTCTGGTAAACTCTTCACTGGATAACTTTCAAATCAACTACTTTACAGTCATAGAAGCAGGGGTACACTTCTGTTCTTTTCAATAAAAAATTTTTAATACTCCACAATTTTTAATAAACCAAAGTATGTATTTTGATACAACAGGTCCCCACAACTTACTCTAACCGAAAGTAGTCCTCTGCCAAGTTGTGGCCTAGACCAAATAATCACTTTAGGCACTCTCCTAAATTGTTCTGTGATTCCAAGACACACTGATCGAATCACTCACTCAGTGATTAGTTACAAAGGTCACAGCAGGAAGAAATTATGACTTGCAATTGAAAAAGGGGAAAAATTACTAATAAATTAAACCCTTTAGAAAAAATCAAACATCCTTCTCTCCTATCTTTAATGCTTGCTTTAAATTTCCTATTGTTGTACAAATGGGAGAACTCAGAACTCTAAAGTTGTATTAGTTTTTGCAGAACATATTAGAAATTGTGTGGACAAAATGCAGGAAATACAGCATGGAAAAGCAAAAAGAAATATATTTAACCTCAAATATCCACAGTTTTACCAAGCCAAAGGGAAAGGCTTCAAAAAATATGACAAATAGCTTTGTCCAAAATTTCAGTAATTTTACGGACTTATTTGTGCCAAAGCTGTTAATTCTGTTTCCTGACACATCTGAAGGAGTCAGGCTGGCAACTTATATCTGCATAGAGAAAATGTTACACAGAATGGCTGGCTGTGAAGTTTCTCACCTTGTACAACAACTTGGTTGCTGGGTACAAGTATCTGCTGTCCGTCTGTGGTCTGTGCATATTGTAAAATGGTGGTGCCAGGTTGGGTTGCAGCTGCATTGGTCATTGTCAACGTCTGGAGACCTTGTACTCCATCTGTGCCATTGTTAGACAACTGTATTGCTCCTCCTTGGGTGATGGCAACTGCAGACAGAAAAAATCAACCCAGCATTTAATTCACTCTAATTCACTCATTAACTTACAGTATTAAACCTAGGTATGCAAGAATAGTGATCTAAGCTAAACCCTTTGAACCCTTACACACCCCCAAATCAGACACATGGCTTCAATGTACATGAAAGAAATCATCCTTTGAAAGATAAGCTTTCAAATATTTGTGAGGGCCAAAACCCACAGCCCAAAATACACAATAGTTTCTCTAATAAAACAGAATCACATGGAAGAGCTACAATCCACCCCCAGAGAATACTTTTTAATTTGTTAAGATTTTCTTCTTGTTTGGTTTAGGTATTTTTCTCAGTCCTTAGTTTTTCTTCTCTCATCTTCTGTGCTTTATGCCCTTCAGTCTCCTCTGCTGCTAGTGCTATCCATCTTGTGTTTCACTTTCTTCTTGATTTGGCACTTTCTTTCCTTCTGATTGTGTCCCCCCTTCTCTACAATTTCCTAAGACCCTTCCTAGCTGTTTTTTCACAAAGGTACAGTCTGGTTCAGGCACTCTTAACTTTGCTGGGTTTTTTTTTCCCTTTCTTTCCCTCAATCCTGTCATGCAGGTATACTGGGACATTGCCCCTTTTGTGACTCATAGAATTTCACTGTGTTCCTATATACAGACACACCAAAATCTCAAGTGCCTGCAAACACAGTTATTTCACAGTTATAATAGGAATCAGAAATAATCACATCAGTTTTAATAAAATTAAGCAGGGTACAAGGCAAAGGGGTTAAGAAGTAAACAGAGATACAAAATTTTAAAGAGATTTTAAGAGACAGATGTAAACAAGTAGTTCTTTCTCCCTTTTGTATGTGTTGTATATGTCTCCTGCTGTATGGTTAGTGTGAGACAGCATGTGTGCTATCTTTACTGCCATATCCTCCATCATTCTTCAAGTCAAAACACTGTATCTATAAAATCTAACAAATAAAGAAAACACAGAAACATATACTTATGACATATATTAAGGCTGTTGATGTCCTTATTTTTTCAAGACTTTCTAAAAATGTAATTGCAGACTGTAATGTTTTTTTCTAATGATGAGGTTACAGCTTTGTGAACGAGTGTTAACAATCTGCCAAGAAAAAAAGAAGAAACTTCTAAATCCCCCCATCTAGTTCCTGAAGTGAAAAAGTTTATAATAGCATTATGGCTAGTTCCTGTTTTGCCTCAGGATGCATCAGCTGCACCAAGTGGCAAGCAGTCCCAGAATGTTAATTGAGCCTTTCAAACACTTACTATAGAAATGTGTTTAAAAGGCCTGGTTAACAGTCAAAACAAAGTAATCTTTTTTTCACCTCCTGCTTTGTCCTAGTCCAAACAACAATTATAGAAATAATAGTTCTTCATCTTCTCATCCCCACTTACTAGCACCACTGAGAAATTCAGACTACATACTGTACTGCCCACTGCTGGTTTGGTAAATGGGAGTTGGCACCGTAACAGTGGCGATGGCAGGTGCTGCTGTTTCCTCTTCAGACTTTTCTTCTTCAATCCTTGGCACTCCTGGGGCGTCTGAGGACAAGTCATTCAAAATTTTTCTGGCAAAGACAGTGTGTTGTAGAGATTTTAATAAAAATTGGGGGAGAAAAATAGTCTATCTGATACACAATGCTGGGGAAAACTGTGAAGTGCAGCAAGCCAGCAAGGAAAATATGAGTGGAGAATGAAAACCACACACTATCCTCAAACCCTTACTGGAGAGGATTGTTCAAAATGCCAAGCACTGATGGGCAAGGGAGCCAGCTGAACAGCTGTGCTTGTCAAATCCCATGATACAGCTATTACAACCTGCCCTTTTTCTCCAGAGCATGTTTCTCTCATCCATTTTTATTTGTGTCCTGCTTTTAGCTATATAAACATTTGGAAAAAAAAAGTCAGAACCTTACACTGGGGGAACTGCTCCATTTCAAAGACCACAAACACCTCAGCCAGAGAGCTGAGTACCAAGGGAGTCAGCAGCAATGCTTGCAGAGAGCCAGCAGTTCATAATTTAACACCTGCCTGGGAGACAATACCCAGTGTTTGAGAACAGTCTCACAGTTATGTTCACAGGTGCTCTGCCTGAGAAAGTTCATGGGTAAAGGAAAGAACAGATTGTTTCATTATTTCCATGAGCTAATTATCCAAAGTCAAACCTTCTAAAACATCACTGCTACAGGTCCCACTGAACATGACTGTAGACTGACCACAGCAGTCACTGCAATTTGCATCACTGAGATCAAACACTGTCCTTCCTCAGAGGACTGTCAAGCCTTTTCACTGTTGGCATATTCTATCATGTCACTGCAAAATGCAGTAAATGCCCTTAGGTAAAGGGCAATATTTTTTGTAATTCTCCTCCTATGTTTTCCAGTGGATTGGCAATAGAACTCAGTGGGATGAAGCAAACACAGCTGTAGACTTCAAGTTCCAAGACAACACTACTTTCATATAAAAGCCTCCTAAGGCTGTGGGAGCCAGAACACCTGAATGAAGCTATCTGGAGAGAGCAGTCATTCTGCTTAGCAGCTTGACAAACAGAGCTTTGCTGATTTGACTTTGTGTGCATGCAAGAAACCCCAGCACTGGACAACACTGTGTGAAGAACCACTTGGACAAATAAAAAATTCCCATCCAAAGAGTTTGCAATCTAGGTGTCAGATCAGAAACTAGTGAATGAAACAGATGAAAAAATGTGAAGAGAGCAGGGATGATGACGAACAAAATCCAAGGAGATTAAAAAAAATCACTTTTTAACCTCATGTCATTATGACATCGTGGTTAAAACCTACCTTTGCCATCATAAATAAATGGATTTAAGGTAAAGGATAAGGTGGCAGCTTTATAAATACAGGAGGTATGAACTGACATAGAATACATGATGTACTTTAGTAGCAGAATCACAGAAGAGTTTCTGTGGAAGAGTTATAGCTTTCAATTCTGTGAACATATCTACACCTATCTTGTTTCTGGGCCCAGTTACAGCAGGTTGAGTAATGCCAGCTAAAGTCACTAAAGACAGCAGTGGTCTGGTTCAGCCTTTCTGACCTAACCAACACCAGCCCAGAGTCTGAGCTACATATAGAAGTTTTACAGCTACAAAATGTTGCTGTGTCACCACAATCTGGTTTGAAGACAGAGGCTGTGTTGTGGCACCAGTGCATGCAAAGGAGTCCATCTCAATGAGAAGTCAGCATGCACAAACACCCTCTTCTCACTTTTGATGCTTTTTTACTTAGCTGTTTTCTCACCATACACAGCCACTTTTCCATTTATAGTAAAATCAAGTGTCTTGCTGCAGAAGCAGACTGAAGGGATTCTGTGGCAGCCTTGAAATTAACACTGCTCCTCACAAATAAAAACATTTTCCCAGATCTATTATGGTTAGGGATCTTCAGCAATGATTTTCACCGTCTTTGGCAGAACAGCCTTGAAGGCTGCTGGACAAGGCAGACAATAATCTCCCAAGTGCTAAAAAAGTATCATGGCTGAGATCTGCTCAGGCCTACAGCCCAGCTTCTATTTCCAAGTCTATGCTTATAAAGAAAAAAGGAGCATCTGAATTTTCTAAAGCAGCAGGAACTCACAGGTTACTTAAAACCTATCAAACCCCAGAGCTGTTCCCTAATGCTTTTTTAAGAATGAAAGTGGGATTTAGTACAGACACAAAAAGCTGTACAAAGGCTTAATTAATAAAGTAACATGACACATCATGTGAAGGAGAACATCAGCTGGTTTTTCCAGAGGTATATGCCATGAGAAATAGACACTAGATACCTTTCACTATATTTAACTCATATACTGACTTAACTTTAAACACAAACTATTTTGCTCAGCAGAAATTCCCTCTGAACTATGGAACATCACAACTTCCTTAAGTCCCATGGGGCAAAGGAATTCAGTTTGATTGCTGCTAGCATTTCAGCAATAATGAAAACCAGCGGAGTTGATTTTTTGCAGACTACAGATTACACAGAAGTCGCTTTTCGCAAAGCTTCAGTGTGTTTTGTATATTAAGTATTCATTAAAGCTATTTCTAAGGCATCTATCACAATTATACCTCAATTTTCTGAAATGTGGCAATTGGCATATTCTCAGCTCACTTCTGTCTTAAGTGAGTGTAACTGCTGAGGTTTCTTCCTCCTGCTGCTTATCTCTTTACATCCTATTCCACGGACGTATTCCATATTCCAAATGCAAGACATTATAGAAGAGAGATTTCAGTTAAACGGTAAATCTAAAAATAATAAAAATACAATCCCACTGTTTGTATCTCCATGTGAACACACCCATCCATCAAGCAAGATGCTTCTGCTTTAACCTCCCTACCTGTAGGAGGGTCGTCTGGACAGAATTTCTCTTCGTTTCTGTGAGTCTGTGACACTGTCTACTGATTCCTGTGAATCTTCACTTTCTGCTATAGTGGAGATCTGTAAGTAAGAACAGCAATCAAATTTAACAAGACACTTCCAATGCCTTTATTTTAAGGAAATGTTGACATCCTGTGAAAAACACCACAATGTAAGTGTTCTATCTAGACAATGAACAGGGAGTTACTGCTTAGCAATAAATCCAGGAAAGAATGACCATCAGATCTAACCATCAGAATGTTCTTTATAATTTAAATACTCCAATAAGAAAATCTAAACATTAATATCATACGGTTTTTGCCTTCCATGTTTTGTTTTCATCCATCGCAAGGAAACAAAGATTTTTTTTTAGTAAAATTTAGGGATAGAATAAGTAAACGAAATTAAGATAGTAGAAACGTTTGGAAATAAAGAATATAGTACTGAGAACGACATCAATTTAAAAATAATTAGGTATGTTAAAGAGACTACCTTTTACAGGGAAAATTGCCAGGAAAATGTCATACATGAAGATATTAAAAAATAACATAGTGCTGCAATTCTGAATATCTGTGCTAAAAAAAGCAAAATGTTTATGTAGGAAAGCTAAAATAAAAATAATATTAAAATAATATTAAAATAATTTAGATAATTTAAAATTCGAAATGTGCATGACAAAATATATAAAAGCTAATGATGCTTATGTGAGAAAGAGAGCTCACATTCTGACAATTTATGCACTGTAGAGAAGATTCTTAAAGGCTCAAAAATCTTGCTGGCACCCACATCTCACAACTGTCAGATAGAAGGCCTGAATATGTCCAAGGCTGACTGTGAACTACTGGGCTCTGAATATCAAAACACGATGGGTCTGCATTGAACCAGGTGAATTCCAAGCATGGCTTCATTGTCTCTTATCTTCCACCTCCAGGGTAGCAACTTGTGCACTTATCTCAAAATTGCTCACCTCTGATAGATTAAAACTCTAAACTTTTGACTGCAGTGGCTACGGATGATAGAGCCTGCCACAAACTCAGCACTGAAGCTGAGAAGGAAAAAAAAAAGATTATTATCAGAATGGCCTAAATTTTAAATTATGCATACCTTATTTCTCAAAATAATATCCATTTGAATATCTGTATCAAAAAGTCACAATACCTACTTTTTGAAATTAAACATTTTTTGAGCTAATTGTTTTAACAGCAAATGAAAAATGTACAGTCCTTGTCCTGTGTAGCTGCTGTACACCAAAAAATTTCTGCATTCACTAACACTGAACTTCAAGTGGATAAAAAGCAAGTTAGAGGTTTTAAAGATTTCAGACTACTTGTCTCCTATCTTCAGGCTACCTCACCATACTGCATTACCTGTCTTGCTTTACAGAAGAGAAAATGCTAAGGCTTTACAAAGCACACAACACTCAACCAGCACATTTTAAAATCATTTCTATGTAAGGACTGATAGGTTTAATTTAAGAACCAGTAACATACAGAGACCTTTTTTGCAAACCAATGCAAATATTTCTTATGGAGCAAAGACTATCATTCTAGAATAGTGGCCTCATTAATTATTAAAAATTAAATTATTAAAAAAATTCATCCTTTTGTTCACTTCAGAATAGTATGAACTCTTACTCAATAAAAATGTATGAAATACAGTAGAGAGAAAAAGTAGAGTAATACTGTAAGAAAAACCATAAAGCTGTTAAACTCACCAAACAAATTCTAGAGGGAAATGAAACTCAGCAATGTTTGAAAATGAAAAGTGGTTAAGCCAGAACAGAAAAAAAGTCAGAGTAGCAGATACTGTACAGATTTGCAAAAACACAATCCAGGACACAAACACATTAAAACCAGTGCAATGACAGGCCTATTTCAAAGGCCCAATTCACATATTAGGAATTTCTTCAGTCAGTACCTGAACTGTCTGGACCTGTGGAGACTGAATAACTGATGGCTGGGCAGCCTGAATCACTCCATGCACTTGAACCGTCTGCCCATTGGGCAGCTGAACTAAGGTCAGCGTGGGTGCAGAAGATGTTGCGTGAGCTGCTGGCATAGATACCTGCAAAGAAGACACAGTGAGCATAAATTAGGTTATTGCAAAATCTCCTTAGTTCAGTATTTGTTTTGGTGAAAGAATTATGTCACTTCTAGACCCCAGTCAGATGACCCAAATGTTTCAGTGTAATATAAAACCCCCTGACCTGCCTGAGCCCAACACCTGACCTACTTCACAAAATAATCTAATGCAGAATTTCTGCAGGCTCAAATGTAATTTGTAAAATCACTGACAAGAAAAAGAAAAACACAACTGCCTCTATTTTGAGACAACCTGATACAAACACATGATTACCTTTCACTTACTTCACTTGGATACTGCTCAGACTGGGGTGTACTCCTACAGACACTGCTGAGTCAGAGGCAGAAACATATGGGAGTGGAGCTATTTTTGTTTTCACTCAGGAAAATGCAAAGAGTTGGCCAGATATAAGACCTTAACATTTTTAGGGAATCATACCTTTCCCTTTCTACACATTAAGCCATATGAGTAGCTGGCAAAGTGCATGTAAATCAAGAAAACTGACCAGGTGTCAGACAGAAAAACCCCAAGAGTTTGCAGTGGAAATAAGCATTCTGTAGGAAGTCACCATGATTATTGTGTAACAACTCAACACAAACTCTAGTTTCAAGAGTTATTTCTATGAGGAAAAATTGCCCATGTTTTAAATACAACTGTTTCTCCAGCACAGACCTGCAGGCATGGCAGCCATGGCAACAGGGATATACTGATGACCTCAGCATGGCCCATTATGGCAGGCCACAGAACTACTCTGGGTAGCTGAAGTGCCATGTACCAAGGCTGCTCATGGCTATGCCAATGCCCAGTGCACAGCCAGAACTCCCAGCTGTGTGCTGACACGATGCCTGTGTTTGGGGCTGGGGGCTCCTGAAAGGCTGCAGGTGCCAGCACACCCCGCCCTCAGTCAGTCCCTCCCACACGTCATGGTCCCCAGGGAAGGACTGCAGGCAAGCTCAGCTGCTCTGGCAGACCTCAGCCAGGTCAGGGCTCACTGACTCGCCAGCTTTCTTCCAGTCACCCAAGTCTGGAAAACCTAACAATCCTCCAGGGTTCAAGAGCATTTAAAAAAAAAATTGATCCACACAGCTGCAGTGCAAGAAAGGGCTGCACTGCTGTCCTACCTAATCTCAAATGGCTGCTATGTACTGGGTGCAGAAGGAAATCCTCCACTGTCCCTGTGAACACGTGGTTCTCAAAAAGCTGCAATAGCTGATCTCTGAATTTTCATAAACATCCACCACTTAGAATGAAATCTTGCTTAACAACAAAATTAAAGGGAATTACATGTAGACCTTTCTCCTCCACAGCTGTCTCCCTAATCCACCCATTTGCATTTGCTTTTACCTTCCTTTTTCAGGAAAGCAGATGCAGCATTACACGGTGCTACTTAACTCGCATCGGAGAGAAACTGGGCTGAGATTAACATGAGAGCACTTTCCTCCGACAAATTATATTCCTTTACCAAGTGACCTTTCTTAATAATGCATGTCTGACTAAACAGGCCTTGGCAATGACAGCAAAGCTGATCAACTGGAGGCCACTGTGGTTGGATTAAGCCCACAGCAGAATCTAACTTCCGCACATGTCTCTGACTCATAGCTTGTGGAACTGGGACAAGTTTCCTTTTGACTCTAAAACTACCCTGAACTCACTAAAAACACAGCAATTTAACTAAGCTTGCATGAGGGGTGACCTTACAAGAGATAATGGAAGAATTAAACTGATATAATTAGTTACTTAGATTTGGCTAGGCCTCTGAGGGCACTCCCTAATGCCAAACACTGCCACTTCACTTATTAAAAATATCATAGTAACATAACACTGATGTGAACAACACCAGGAATCATGTTTAGACTGTTTTATCACCTCCACAAACTCTGTACAGGCTGGGGAAAAACCAAGGTGCAAATAATATAGTGAATGACAACATGGTGGTTCACATGGATTTTAACCATACTTGTATAGTGTTTCCTTACTTGGAAAAAAGTCTCATTCAAGTACTGAGGTAATTATGTCCGAGTAAAGTGCATTCTACCCACTACATACTTGTAACTTCAGCTCCCTGGAGGTTAGTAAGTTAGCACATAAATGTAAACCATTCTTGATTCTCTGGACTAAACCTTAAAGCACATCAAGTGAGCAGCAGCTAACTGGTTTTTCAAGAGAAATAAACTACTTCCACTCAGTTCACATTGAAGTGTTATTCACACCACCTACATCCTGTGCCTAAGTTAGACAGTGAGAAAACTGCCCAAAGAGGCAAGCTGGTACAGGGCAGCTGGTGGCTTGTAAATTCACACTACAGCTTCACCCAACAAAATCACCCTGTGCATTTAAACAGCCCCAATCCCTACACTATCACTCGAATGGAAATGTACGGACTACAGAGGGCGGGACTTGTTTGGAAGTCTCTGGACTACCAAAAGGTGCAATGACTTTAAAAAGACACTGATCATTTATACAAACTAAGTGATTTAACACTTGTGCCACTTAAAAGACACTCAATTCCATAAACTATGAGATCAAAAACACCTGTTTGTTCTTTGCAGACTACAAATAGTTTTCAAATTAAATGGTTACAGAAGAAAGTCAAATATATTCTGTTGTCATTTATACAATGGGGTTGCTTCTGCCAACCATCACTGTATTCAAAAATGAAACCCAGTTCCAAAATCAGAGATGTAGCTGGGATTGTGTTTCTTGTCTCTCCAAAATAATTTGAGGACAACAAATTATCTACTTCTATCACTCGAACTTGCCAACAATTCTGTGAAACTCTGGAGACAACAGGATAACACGAGCTGTCAAGTGCCAGATTGTTCCACTTGATTATAATGCTCATAATATTAATCCCATCTGATAAAATGTTTTATTTGCTGCATTATTTATCTACATATTCAGTTTATTTTCTTCAGAATTAAACTGACTACTACAGACAAGTTTTCAATAGAAAACATAACAGCAAGACAATCCAGCCAATATAAAAAAGACATGAGATTATATGTATTGAAATGAATACCTTTCAGTGGTATCATTGTGGTAAAGAATGCTAGAAATATTTTTATTCATTACTGTGTTAACATTACACAATTTACACACATACAGTTCTTCAGAACTAACACAACCTACTACTCCACTGCTTTAAAAATGTGAAGACAAATATTAAAAGAACTATACATCACATGTGTTTCAGAATGATATCAACAGAATCTTCTCTCAGGCCCATGAGCAGACATTATCCCTCTAAAAAATATTAACCATAAGTAAAACTATTACACCATACAAGTTTTATACCTGGGCTAACGTTGCAATCTGTGGTTGTGCCTGTACTGTCATCTGTTGGGTTTCTGCCTCTGTACCGGCTGCATCTCCACTCTGCTGGTTCTCTGCTCCAGATTCCATGGTCATTTAGTTACCTACAATCACAATATTTGTTGTAAGTCTGGGTTGGTATGCAAGTCCATTACTCCTGGTGAATCTGGCAGTAATCATTGCAGCTGAATTCCCATTACTACAGACTGTTTCAATTTGCTTATTAAATGTTGCCAAATTATTAGTATTCAGGCAAATTCTTTTCATGCCAGGTGTTTGCCTCAGGTTGATTTTTCTGTGTGTAATGTCTCTGAAAAACAAGTCCAGTCTCCTCCAACAATGAGAACAGGAAAAAATGCATTTTGCTCATCCTAAAAAAACGGAGCAATTGTACTCTGATGACCTAGCACCTCTGCAATTTGGAATAAAGGCCTGTCAATATGTCAGGAAGGGCACTCCCTCCGTGCCAAGGTGACAACTGCCCTGTTACAGCCCTCCCTCTCCCCCCAGCTGCAGTCTGCAGATACCCAATAGCAATTGTTTGTGCTGGGCGCTCACTTCTCAGTCGTTTTTGCCTGAACTAAATATGCAACATCTCCATGCAAGTTCTTTCCATCACCACACTGTGTATGACTCTATGTCACAGCAACTTAGCTTCTTCCATCCAGTAATTTTAAAGCCAGTATACAAAAGGATGGAAGCCATTTCTAATTGAACCTTACTGCAAAATGTTTTCTTATTTAGAGGTACACATTAGTTTGCCATGACCTAAGTTTTTTATCATATACAGCTCCTAATACACTGATATTTCTAAACACTAACTGAGCAAACCTAGATCACCAGAACACACAACTCTATAAAAAGAGGTTGCATAACTCCCAAACCCATGCACGTAGGCAGAGTGCAATGCCTGTTAAATTCTGCACTGATCTGAGAAAATAATTTTTCTTCTTTAAGTACTGATATGAAAGTATTTGATATAAAAAAGAACTTTGAAATACAAGGAAATTATATAGCAATGCTACTGTATTATACAGAACTCCAAATATTAAGAATGGGTATTACCTCCATAGCCACAACACTTATTCTGTGGACCACCCTGTGCTGCCCAATCTATTCTGGTCTCTGGCTACCCTAGGGCAGCACACCTCTCTTCAGAGCTGGTCCAAAACAATCACTAGAGCATTTCTGCTTTGGGAAGGGGCCAGGCAGCAGAGGGTGCTCAGAGCAGAAGAAAGGTGGAAAGAAGCAGAAATGCCCCTCTCCTTCCCTTCCCTGCTTCCAAGGAAAAGACTTAGAAGCATCCATACAGGTGGTGGTACCATGTCCACACTCCACACATTTCACTTTAAACACAAAGTCAGGGGAACTTCCATTTCAATGCAAACTACCTCAGTGATACCTCAGTGATACAGGAAAAAGAATACCTTTTATACCAACTAAAACAGCAGAGCCACACTTCAACCCCAAATATGAAACGTTTTTCAGTAAGGAATTGATAATGAAGATAGATAAAACAGCTTTTCAGAGTAGTAACTGCATCCTACATCGAAAGAAACCAAGTCAGTGTATATAAATCAAAATCTGTATTATTGAAAGTGACCGTTCAAACGAGCTTGTGTGTGTGTCAACACTGAAATGTAAAGTACCGAATATTTAGTTCTAACATCAAGTAAAGAAGAATTAAACCTGATTTTCCTTGAAAATTAACAATAAAAGAAAACATAAACTTTTTTTTAAAAAGCAAATTAAATTATTCTAAGCAGTGGAATTTTGTTATGCCTCTGTCTCTAGCCAAGATTTCTGTGCTACAAACCAAGTATTTCTCATGTTTCGTTTCATATTTCAAAAAGCACACAAGAAAACCCATGCACTATTAATATTAGCAATATATGTTACCAAACAGCTTTTAAAGACTTAATTTCAACAGTTTACGTGGTTTTCTATCCCAACTTTAACACAAAAGTCACATTTTAACACTTAGTCCTCCAGGGTATATTTTAACACTTAGTCCTCCAGTCCTCCATTTTTCTTTTGAATATTCTGTATTTTGAAAACTACAAATCAGACTACCATAGGTTTCCCTTTGATTTTTACCACTTCCATTACCATTTTACTATTTGTCCAAGGTAAGCAAATCAACAACTTTTTCCCAATTCCATGCATGGAATGGTGACTTCAGCCAAAGACTACCTCACTGGAACCACTTCAGAAGCAGATCTTTTACATCAGCAACATCTCCCAGACAAGTCTCTCCAAAGAACTTTCAAACACAACTTCCCAGCTACAAATCCAAGTATATTGCAAAAGCAATAATGCTTTTGTTTGCTGATAGAAATCGTGACTCCAGCATGGAATCAACTGGGATTAGAAATGGATGAAATGTGCAAGTATCAGGTATTTAGCAATGTTCACAAAGGTAAGTGTGTTGCCAAATTCCTGCTGATAAATGCAATGTTTTCCTAAGAAGAATTTCCAATCCTCTCATACACTATTCAGCAAAGGTCCTCTGTCTTTACAAGCTTGGCTTCCACACCTGCATTATCTTTTGCATATGTAATCAGCTAAAGAATTAACTGTTTGAGATACTCCCTCTTCTACAACACCGACATTTCAGAAATCAAATTCTTAACGTGAATTGCAAACACCTAAAAGGAACTTCCTCATTTCACAATGTAAGAACCAAGCAATGCAGGAAGCTGCCTGCAAGATTTACATATTGACACATGCAGTTTAAGTGAGTTTCCAACGACCTGTAGTTTTTTGACAAGCTTTCAGTCTCATGTTATTTACAGGTTCTAAGGACTCTGGTTAAATTTAGCTTGCACTTATACATCACAGTATTTGAATTCTAACAGCTTCGCTACTACCTTTTACAGTAATTTGTGAGAAAAAAGAGGAATCAGATTTTTGAGCATGAAGGCATCATATTCCAGAGACACTGGCCACTACATTGTTTAAAGTTTGGGTATGATCAGGACTGCCAAGATGTACAGGACCATGCACACAGAACATAAACACTTACTAAGTTGTGTGTATGGGTAAGGCCATGACAGCTGAAATTAAGGTTGTCAATTCCCATTCTTGCAATTTACAGTGTAACAGATGAAAATATGCTTGGTTTGAAACCTTAACCTCCCAACACATATAAATGAATGCCCATCTGTACATCTCCTTTCTAAGCTTTCATACCCCTAGTCTAGACAAGCTTTGCTGATGTGTATCCCAGCACCTTTCTGTTCTTGTGGGTGCCACCCCCTCCTTTTATTCCTCCTGCCCTGTTCACAGGGCCCACCCTGCTCCCTGGCACTGATTTCCCTGGCAGGCACCACACCAGGACTTCTCAAATGAAGACAGGAATCTGAAAAGTGTCCTAGTGGGAATGAGTCTCCAGGGCATGGACAGCATATGGGAGCCAAGGGAGCACACTTCTCATTTTTCCTTGCTTCCAGGGTACCTTCCAACATGTCAGGAGAGGACACCCACATGCATATACTTCAAGAAAAGATTAGTAACTGCAGTACTGAACCAAGTACTCTAAATAAAGCTAACTGAAAACAATAGCCATTAACAACTAGAGTTGGAACAACAGAGACTGCTTGCCTAAAACATCCTGGGTATTGAACTCTGAACACCAGAAAGCTGATGAGACTACCTGGTTAGAGATGGTTTAACTCATGACTTTTGTAGTACACAGCTTTCTTCATTAGTTCAAAAGTAGCAGCAGTATTATATTTACTAATGCTTTTTACTAATAGCTTATTTACTAATGATCACAAACTCTGGAAGTGAAGAGCCAAACGGTGAAACATTCAGCTGAAGATGGGCATTTACTTTAACTAAATCAAGACTGGGAGAAAGGAGCTCAGCAGAGGATAACTAACTGTCCTAGCTGAATTTACACCATGACCACAGAAGACAGATGCTACTAAAAACAAACAGTTGCAGAATGCAACTGAACTACACACACTGCAGAAAAATGCAAATAAACCTGTCTCCTTAGTTGCATAAACCTGGAAGGGGCACTTAGCTAAGGACTGCTGCAGAGAGATCACTCCTATGACAAGAAAAGCTAGAGAGTTAGACTGCAACAATAATAATAAGCAGGGTAATCTTTAACTACTGTATTTGTGCAGCTGGACCCTATACATTACCTGGATTACAGTGCAAAGACTAGGACTCTGTATTAAAAATTGGTTCTGTGGAATTTGGGTATTCAGAGAAAGCAAGCATTTAGGGCAATGAAAACCGGTTTTATGAAGAGACTAAACAGATTTTTATTATTTATCCCAGAAAGGAAAAAAATACTTTAAAATCATCTAGAAAACATATTTAAATTATTAACAGGGTAAGTAAACTAGAAACATGCACTGTTTGATTATAAAACCAGCAAAGCTTAAAGATGTCAAATTTTAAAGTATAAAAATGAAAAATCAAAAAATCTATTAAAAATTATGAAAATTGATACTTCATGTACTGCATAAATGGAGCAATGATGCTACTGATGATAAGAAATTTATTAGGACTTAAATGTGGGTTAGACAGGCACTTGGGTAAAAAGAATATCCAAGAGTATGCTGAATTAGTACAGCTTTTTCAGGCCAAAAAATGTGCTGAACCAAAAAGAAGATAAAAACCTAATGAGTCAGGATTTAAACTGATTTCTAATCTATAAAAATTCAAATACATGCTTTTATGGGGGGCAAGATTATATCCTATGTAATTTTTGCAGGTTCCAGTAGTCTTTTGAGGTACCTACTGATCTTCACTATCTTGAAGACAGGACGCTGAACAAGTTGCTACAGGTAATGCTAACTCCTGTAATCCCTATTAATTAGTGAGCATCAATGCTGTTTATTCAGAGCACGAGCTTTTAGTTACCTCCCCTCCCACCTGTCTAGAGTCAGGATAAAATATAATTGTCTTCCAACAGCTCTCATCTCGTCTTCTTCACTCTTTCGTATCCTCCCCTTGATATGTCTGTGGTCTGCCTGCTCTATTTTGCTTCCCTAAGTCTTTTTCTATCTCCTGTCTGATTTACCTCCATGAATTTTAGCACGTCTCCTAGAGATTAGGCTTTGCTCCTCGGTTTCCCCTTGCTCACACAAGCCACAGAGCTTTCCTGCTCTGCAGACAGGCTGCTTTTTGTCTCCCAAGGCAGACTGGAGAAAAGAAAGGTAGAGATCCTTTCCCAAACACCATGAAATCCAAGAACCAAACCACATGGTGGCTGTAGAACAGATAAAACTTCCCATCCAATTTCATAAGCAAAGTCCTTAATACCCCAAAGCTTTCTATGCTTTTCAGCTGGACAGTTGGCACAGTAAAACACGGCACCTCTCCCTGCAAGCCTTTCTTTCCTCTCTTTATTAGCACTGTGGTGGCAATTCAGCAGTTCAAGCTTACACTGACAGTTACTGCCCATATGACATTACTGCCCCTCCAGGAAACACGGCTTGCTTTGCGCCTCGGAGGTACTGTCACACCTTCACCAGCTTCACCAAGGGACATGCTGTGAGGAATCCTCCTCTGACTTCTAGGTTAATTTTATTCAAGTATACACACAGATTTTGAAGAGTCTCCAGAAACAGTGCAGAGCAGAGACCCAACAGGCTCGTGCCCATTCTGAGCCTGACTCATACAACACGCAGTCATCTGCTCACCCAACGCCTTCAGAGGTCACTCTACTGCCACATGAGGCTCCTGATCCAGGGCAATATCCAGTCACCCAGCTGCTCATGGCACTGAAGGACCAGAGCAGCTGAGGGAAGGGAAATTGAGACAATGCCTGTTTCCCAAGCCCTGTATTCACAGCAGGTGTGCCACTACAATTGCTCAGGAAGCAAGCACAGCTCCAGCATCCAAAGTTCAGGAATTTGACTCATTCTGTATTTAATGCATGTGGCTTTATAAAGCCACAGATCCACCATGAAAGCACTGAGAAGACCATCAGCCACCACTCTGGTACGCAACTTTTTCACAGTTCCAGCACAAGCACTGACAACACTGACCTGCAATCTGTGAACATTTCCACTGTCACCTTGCAGAGTGGCAGCCCCTTAGCCACAGCTCAACAGCCACTTTATGAACTCCATTCAGCAGCTGCCAGACTGAAAATGTTCAGAGAAAATAAAATAATTTTATTTACAGCTAATACATGGGACTTCAAATAACCAGTAATATATGCTTAACAGGACAAGACAGGCCCATAATTATCTCTCTTTGTCACTAATGACTATAGTGGGTTGGCACAAGAATTGCAATTTATACCACAGCTTCTTTGTCATCCCAAGCTGGCACTGCCACTGCTCCTGGGTGCTTGCTCCCTGTGTCCTCTCCCTTGGGTGACCAGTCTGTGCATCACACTGTGACCACAACCCACCTTTGCTGCTTCATCTGAAATCTACCTTTTATTACTCCACAGAATGGGTTCTCCACAAAGCTGCTCGATGGTCACACCAGCTTGTAGATCAGGGAAGCCCAAAGGCCGGGAAAACCAAGTGAAAGTGGAAATAAAAGAATGCCTGCTACAACCAACACCACTAAAAATGCCAAAAATGAAGAAGAGTCTTCAGATTGTGTTCTGGAAATAATCTGCAATAAAGCAATCTGCCAGGCAAACTGAAGAATAAAAAGCTGGAAAAATTTTTCTTGTCACTGAAGTTAAAGTATTTATTCTTGAACATACAAGAAAAATTTAATCTCACTGTAAAAATATCTTGCACAAAGCAGAATCATTCCACCAACAGAATGTAATATCTGCAGTCCCACCCTCTGTCTCTATTAATGTGACACTCAGAGCAGTGTCTAAAAACGCTTGCTGACTGAATACAGCCTGTAACAGCCACTGCAAGAGATGTGAACAAGGTAGTATTTCATACAGGACACAAAAGAAATGCAACCAGGACTCTTAAATAAAATTAACAAACTTTTCTAGGTCATGACTTTTTCAACAAAACTTTGTTACACCTCTAAAATCAGTGAAAATTTCTCACACTTACCAGATTTAGATACGTGAATGATGAAAGTATTGGAAATTATTTCCATTGCATACTCAATCTCCGTTTTACTAAAGAAAATGCAGTGGCAGATTTTAAAACAAGGGCAGAAGACTAAAAATGTAATCTCACAGCTACAGTGGTGAGCACCCAAACCAGTAATCTCCTCTTGATTTTGTTCTGTGTTAGCATAGCTCAAGCAAGCTGACATTTACTAGGCAGATGGTGAATGAGTAGGCACAGGTAAGGTGTATGAGTGAAAGTTGCTTAAACACTTTTCACTGCTGTATCCTCCTGATTTGACTCCATACTCCTGGCATTGTACTAGTATCAAGTGTTTCTGCCTTCAAGCTTTTTAACAGGAAAAAAGGCTCTCACAGCTATTGGCTGCAATTAGTTTCTTGTAACACAAATTACATGAACAAATACAAAAGCATCCAGCAAGTATTTGGTACATACACATAATTTAATTCAAGTTTAACCTATACTGCCTTTTTTTGTTCAATGTAAATGATAAATAAATAAATAAATATACCCCTCCATCCCTTTTTACTAACCTTATCTAATAGTTGGGATAGGTCTTATGTGAATACATGAGCAGAGCCCAGTAGAAGCACCCAAGGGGAGACACCAGAGCAAGCATTTCCTAAGGCATTAACAGTGAAAAGCAAACAAATGACTCTCCACTGTCTTAGTCCCTCCCCGAAATGCCCCCAAAATACTGCCAGACTTCACTTATACAAAACAAAATGTCAACACAAATCCCAGGAAGGTTACAAAGTCATTGGATAACTATTATTATTATTATTATTATTGAAAACACAATCCATAAATATTCTATTTATTAATGTTCTGTGCTCTTATTGAAGGCACTTAGGGTATTAAAAGACTAATATACATACTTTAAGTCTGTGGTCCTCAACATGCAGAACAGAATTGTGATAACTATTTATTAACACCTTTATTAGTGCAGTAAAAAACCCAAAACCCACTAGAAGATATCTGCAAACTGAATTTTAGAGAAGTATGACACTTTAAAGAACATTTTGGCCAACATATTCAATCTATTCACAGAGACTTCTGAGAACTCTGCCCATTTTGTTGTTCTTAACACATTCATTGCCAATATTATATTTGTGCATTTCAGTAATTGACTGACTGCACTTTACTACAGCTTACCATCTGTTCTCTGACATTATTTTTAGGACATAAAACTCACCTAATTTTCAATCTATGCAGATTCCTTGCAATTCTTACCAACTGTAAAAGCTTTCCTTTCTCAAAAATGAAACCACATGATATTGTCTAAATACATGCCTCTTTTCTCCCTGTGACTGCTGGAAGTACTGTGGCTCACCTCATGACATGTGGCTACTGGTTACTTAATAAAATGCATCACAACATTGTATCCGAACTGTATCATTTGTAGGCAGCCATCTTTAATGCAATATAAAAAATAAGCACCAGATGATTTTTTATCATGCTGTTGGAGAGATAACGGTCCTGCTGAATATACCACAACTCCAGGAACAGGTTCTTTACAATGGGTACAGGCCCAGCAAGTCAGTAATCAGCACAAACACTTGTGGCAAGCTTTAATTTCTGGCCCTAATCAAACCTCATTTTACCTTGCACTGAAACAGCTGTGGGTAGAGAAGTGAGGGATCCATGATTCCATGGGATTTGAAGCTGACCTCAGTCCAAATGAGGGCAGCTACCTGGAGGCAGCCACTTCTCATGTTTGCCCTCCTCACTCCAGTGTTGAACTGTGACAGCACATCAGTGTGATGGCAATGTTAAAAGGATGACATGATTACATCTGTACTGTGACAAGTGAGGGAGTTCTGCTCAGCCCAGGGTGAAAGCTTGCTGCATGGAAGCAGCACCCATCTAAGAGCCTATTAATGCAGCCTGAACCCAGGCAACAGGAGTACAGAGAGGGGTACAACAAACTAAGACCTTTTCTGCTAAGGAGGTTCTGTGCCCAAGCTGGTACACCCTGCTCTTAGCAGGGGCTGCCAGCTTGGGCTCAGCACCCCTGAAGGAGCTCTGTGAACCCTCGCAAGCAGGCAGGCTGTACCTGGCTGCCACAGTGAGCCATGCAGAAACAGCTCTCTCCTACCCAGACATCTAGATATGCCAAATAAATCATTTGCCCTGATGTACTGGTCAACCAGCAGAACATTTTGAGCCACTTCCTTTCACATCAAATGCTGACATGTGAAGGTGTTCCAGCAGAAGAGCTAAGGCGGCCCAGTGACAGAAAGGAGAGCAAATTCTGCAAGTGGTCAGAAACCGTCTCCTTTCCCACTGACAGGGAGAAAAGAAGACTGTCACTACAATAATTAAAGGAGTACCCAGAGCAGAAAATGATGCCAAGTTAGCAAGGCTAAGATCCATCTAAAAGAAGGTGCATGTGTTCCTTTTATCCACTGGGTAGAGCTGTCAGAACTTGAGATTTCCACCTGACCTTCCAGAGTCATTCAGATGAATATTATATTTGTTCTCTTCCATATGCATTTCTATGTTTTATGATCTTTTATTGCCTCACTGTTCATTCTGGAAGAATAAGAACCACCTAAATGCTGCATGACATATTTTGACAACCTTTAGACGTGTTGTAAGGATCTTTGTCCACTTGCCAAGTAACCTTTAAACATTCCAGGTCTGAGGCATAAGCTGGAAGAACTGTTGCAATTCCAAGCCTGGGGCAGCCTGAAACTTTATAGGGAGAGCCTCTACACATTTTTATTAAACAAAGGGTTATCTCTGAGGTGAGGGAACTACTTGTTCTTAGCAAACAACTACAGGAGCAAGAACTGACTGCCCAGCAGAGTCACTCTCCTAAAGTGAAGAAGAACTATGATGTTGTCAGGACAAGGGTATTTAATATATGACTGCCTCCTGCACAGGCTGCACTCTAGAGATGTGCTAGGGAAATCACAGGCTCAGGCACTGGGTCTGTGACAAATGCTTATGTGAGCAAAGCTAAAGCTATTTTAAACTATACAGATCACCCAGCTCTGTTTTGGTGCTTGGAGCAGATCAGGAACAACTTACAGAAAGATACAAATAAACACCAGAGCATTACACAGGCCTACACCGGTGGTTAACCTGAGCGCTCCAAGACCAAAAATATAACATGTAGTAATCTCAGACCTGTAACAGAAAAAGAAATCACATCCATATAGGTGTTTCCTTAATTGTATTAATTACATACCATGATTTAACGGAATAATGTGATAAAGCCAGAGAACCACATAAACATGTTTATTATTACCTGAAATCTTCCTATACCAAAGCAATGTTTTCAGAGTCTCTGTTAATTTTACAGTGTGAAAATATTAATAGACACATGTAATTGATCAGAATAAAGTACTGTAAGACTGGACCAAAGGCTCTTAGAGATTACACTGATTAAATATGACATTCTAAAGTAATATAAATGTAAAATTATATTCTGAAACTCAAATCTTCTGGGAAGTCCCAGATATTCAGGGGATTTTCCCATGAATAAAGTAAATGTTTCCTTTTCCACCCTATAATGAAGGAGAGCAACTGTCAGTATTTAAAGTTCTTTGTATGGTCTCAAATGTTTAATAATAATAATAATAATAATAATAATAATAATAACAATAATAATAATAATAATAATAATAATAATAATAATAATAATAATAATAATAATAATAATAATAATAATGAGGGTGTTTAAATAATGTAGGTCACCTCAGCAAAATACTGTACACTGAAAAGGGTCAGATACTGGAATCCCAAAGTGACAGATCTCACACTTGCTTTCACATCATTCTTCTGTTGCAGAGAACTATCAAATCAGTTGGGGAACTTAGGGCAAGCATGGAGTTTCAGGTATTTATAAGCTGCACAGTTAAACTTGACATGAGAATTTTAGGTAGAATTTGTGTCTGCTGTGATTTTGTCTGTTGGTGAGAAGGGACAGATCCATGGCTACTGTTTCTAACCCACTTCTGAATGTCAGTGGCTAAAGCATCAATTCATAAAAAATGTCACTTGAGATATTTATGCTGCAAGCTTGATAGACATGAACTATTTAAACAAACAGAACTCATTCTGATTGATGCTGGGAACATAAGTGGTATTTCTAGAGTTCAACCCACAGTATAAAAGCATGAAGTTATATAACTTGGTAAATATTGGAAAGTCTTGTTTAAATAAACCAGAACACTTCTAATGAGTTCAGAAAGAAAACACAACAAAATGGATGTTTCAGACCAATGGTTTAACTCTTTTATTAATAAGTGTCTTTAGAATTGGTCACCTGAAAGTAAGACTGAGTTATTCATACAAAGCTGACAATTACCAAATATCAAGTCAAATACCTGAAAAAAAACCCCAAAACAACCCTGTGTCTTTAAAAGCAACATAGTTTGGTTTTTTTATTATTTAATAGCTTTGTTTCATTTTTAACAGGCAGTATAGAATATTTTTGCTTCAATGCCCTCTAGGAAGTGAAAACCTTTGAATTCTTTCTGAGGTTGGAGTGCTAGAGTATGCCCAAGTATGCACAAGAAAAACAGCACTTCCTTACAAACCTTGCCCTTGTCAAATTTCTGAATGCATGCTATTCACAAAAGTAATTGCAACATTAAAACCAAAAGGTCTAGGTCTTAAACCACAGCTTAGACTTGGAAATACTTTTAAATCCTAAAATTGCTCTGGCTTTACTGGTTTTATTGAAAACATCGTTGCTTGGTCAATTAGCACTAGTCTTGAAGCATCAACAGACTATATTGCTTAATGCACCAAAATTAAAATAAAATTAGCCTCTCTCTAAAAACCAACTGAAATGCAACAGTGATCAAACTCTGTAGTAAAAGAATTCTGACTAACATTATCAAGCAAGTGGATTCTAGTTTATTTTTGATGTATTTTTAAAATTTGCCTGGGCAGCGCAGGAGAGCCTTTTAAAGGAGAAAGATCACTCATATGCCTGCCAGGCAGATTACTCTGCAAAAGCATCATCTCCAAAGAAACAATAAAGTTTCTCAAATGCTTTACTGGAGTTTAAGACCTCCATTCTCCACTACCTGTGAGCAACATGACTGTCCCCATGGAACAGGGGTGTGATTTGCTGGTAATGCTGAAGGTCTGCAATGACCTGGAGTAAGCAGTGGGAGCCACAGAAGAACCAGAAAGGGAAAGAGAAAGAAACAGAATCCATGTTTTACATCAAATGTGTTGCACACAAAAGAAAATCTCCATTTTGCTTTCTGCAACTACAGTTTTGCAAGCATTTCTGCTCTGCTAGCTCAGGCTCTAGTTTCCTCTAAATTCTTTCTTGTTCACACCTTCATACTTGCTGTGAAGCTGTCCAGTAAATGGGACTGGGCAACTAATTTGCACTACAGACAAGGAAACACAACTAATTTCTAGCCTAGACCAGTTCACAGGCAGCTGTACTGGTGCTACTGGCACAGAAACAGAAGCAGGAACAGAGAAGGTGGAGCCAAGCCTACCCTGCTGCAGCCAGGCCTGTCAATGAAAGCAAAGTAGATCAAATCATGGGTATAGGTGTCACAAGACTGTGGGAAGCCAACAAAGATGCTGAAAAAACTACCTCTATTCTGTAATTTGATTACTGTTGTGATGACTCCGGTTAAGAGTGGGAGGCTGGAAACAGGAGTATTTTTTATATAATCAACATTAGCTTTCTGAGGATTGGGCAGAGATGTATTTTTCAAACAGCCATGCTGCTGATAAAGCAGCTATTTGCAGCAGGTAACATACTTCTTCCTCTTCTCAGTCCAGGGTAATGCACACTGGTTACTTGTGCCACATTAACTTTACACTACAACTTCCAGGCCCGCAGTTTGAGCCACCATAATTATTTTACAATCCAGAAGACAGGCCAAGGCATTTATGAGTTGGTAGCACCAGTGACACTGCAGCGAGCTCAGTGCCCAGGTACCTTGACCCAACTGGCAGGATGTGCACCTGAGTGCTGGACCTGGACCCCTTCTGGAGCTTCGTATTTCAACTGGTGCTTCATTCAAGATACCTTATACAGAATTGTCCCCTGCTGACTGGGCTTTTCGTAATGAAAAGTACCTAAGAGGTACACTGATCTAACCTCTTGAGAAGACTGAAATCTGCCTCTGATAAGGGGCAGTTAGTTCAATCACACAGGTATCACCAGGCTTTTAAAACAAGGAAACTTTCCTCATTTGGTTTTTGCTGTTGTTTATTTTTTGACTTACTGTGTTCTTAGCTTTCCTAGCTGCAAAGACAAACTCATGTGGCTCTGATCACTATGGACAGGGTCCAACTCTTCCTTCTTTTGCTCCAAGTCATGGATATGCTGCCATTCTCCCAGATGACTCTGCTGACATAGCTCTCTGCTGCTGAAAGAAGAAAGTTGTGTCCCCCTCCTTCCTTCCTTCCCCTACAGTCACTGCAAATCTGCATTGGTGTTTGTGCTAACAGCACAAACAAATCCAAATCAACAACGAATTCAGCTCACCCATGCAGGAGAAAATTATCTACTAAAAAAACACAGTTCTCTCCTGGGTTAGTGATTTGAACTGGGTTATTGCGTTTTATATTCAATCAACACTACAGACAATGTAAAGGGCTGGTCCAACACCACACAACCAGAAGCAGGAGGGAGAGAGCTGTGTCTGTGTCTCCTGAGAGCCACATACAGCTGTATCAGCTCACACAAAACCACAGCAACAGATTACTTTTGTTGGCAATACTGTGGCATTAGCACACAGTACCCTTTCTCACACCTTCCCTCCCTTTATACCTCCCAGAATTTTCCTATCAGCACAAAAGGAAAATTTGGATGAGTTTCACCAAGAGGGTAGGGATCCTACACCTGCAGTAATGCCCTAGGGTTTTTTTTTTCCCCCAAGAGAAAGAAAGCTCACTACAATCCAGAAAGGTGTAAATTTACAAATCCTGCTCATATTGTATGCTACTTGGAGCAATGGACAGGCACCAGTGGATTCTGAGGCCAGGCCAGCTACACACAGCCAGATGCTGTGTCATCAGAAAAAATAAGGCAAGAAAATAATGCTTCCCATCCATTATTTAATGGGGTATAAAAGATGATGAGAGAGATTTTACAGATGAGAAGAGACTTTGACATTCAAGCCCCAGGAAAGGTGCAAGGGAAAGTCAAATCCAATTGATACTGGAACAGCATAGACAATGACAGATGTAGGGTAGCACCTGTAAGAAAAGTGTATGTAATATTGGACCCAAAATGCCACAGGAGGTTGCAGACTTTCTTGAAGAGATGATTAAAATATTGCAGCAAAGAGTTGCAATGAACAGCAACAGGTGAACTTAAAATGTGAAGAATTAAAAAAAAAGGAAGTAAAGGAAGTGCACAGAAAACTTGCTAAAAAGACACACACAAAAGGTGCTTAAGACAAGTAAATAAGCAGCACAACAAATCAGTTTAATACATGATACTGAAGTTTGGGAATAGCTGCTGCTCATGTTAATTTGCTCGTGGTCAGCACATGTAAGAACTTAGACTTAGCTGAATGATCCAGCTCTGTAGCAAGAACTCCAGCAGGATCCATGTCATCCAGCTTAGGTATAAACACAGCAATAATTCAAAAATTTTTACATAGGCTGCATTTTCTCATTTAGCAGCACAGCTGATTGAGCTGCCCTTATCTCCCTACTCATTCCAGCCCCATCCATCCCTTCCCCTGATTGTGCTGGTACAGCTACTGTGCAGCCATGCAGCAATCAGGGGAGGGAATGATCCAGGTGGGAATGAACCAGCCTCTACAGCTCTCAAACAGCTGGACCATTTCCTCATGCAGTAGCCCATGCATTCGTGCAAGTGCAATGGAAAAGACATGGAAGGTGCTTTGGCCAGTATTATTACCAAAAAATGCTATGAGGAACTATGGTTTCAGTTCATCAGCCAGTAGATAAGCTTCAAGAATTCCTGGATTTCTTAGGCTACCTGCTCTTTTGTAAGTTTAGGAATCTATTTGAAAAAGTTTCTGTCTAAAGAAGAAAATACAACCCAGCTTTAGTTCTGGTATGTGCAGGGAAAAGGGAGTTTTCCTGATAACCTCATTGACTAAACAGGCTATCACTGAACACTTAGGAGATCAGAGATTTTTACAGATCACTTTAACGCTCCCCTCCAAAAAGTGTGAAAGCATCAAGGATAGAGATTTTTATTCGTTTCCTGCACTAAGGTAGCTTCAAAATAGTTCACTGTAAAGCTTCCTGCAACTGTGTCTGAAGTAGCCAGTGTAGTCTCCCATCAGAGAACAACTGAAAAGTAACAAAAATCCAGAACAGCAATTGGCAGGACTCCCCTATCTTCAGAACTACTTTTCCATCTTTCACCTATGGTCTTTTTTTCTACAAAATATCAACTCTTTTAAACAAATATCAACTCTCATAATATTCTCAGGACAAAAATAGGAATGCTTATTATCTTGGGATAATATCCTGTACCTCTCTGCACCCTACTCAAAAATCACTGCAAGTAACTAACAAGTATCAGTGCTGCTTTAAACTGTGTGTATGTACATGTTAGGTAAACCACATACATGCAACCAAAGAGGAACATGCTTCCTCCAAATTCTTTATCCTCTCTCCTGTAAGTGGCTCTTCAACACTGAGTTTTCTATTCTTTCCACTTGACACCTAATACTGTAAATCCAGCACTGCCAGAGAAAAACTGCAGCAGAGAACCCTTGGCTGTTTTCGAGTGCTTTCTTTACCTGAAAGGCCAACTAGAGCCTGGCACATTTTCACCTCCTGTGCAGCTGACAAGGCTGTTTTACAAATATGGAAAGCTGGAAGGTGCTGTATGTGTTCTCACTCACCTTTTTTATTGCAGTACAATCAAATGATCTAAAGCTTTGACGAACAAAATAGGTATCAATGCCTTCATCCTGGGAGATGTACATGGATCATTAATGGCAGGCTGCTCAGATTTTCAAAATCACTATGAAATATGACCTCACAGACTGAAGATGAGGCAACACAATTTTTGATAGAGTTAAAAAAAAATAAAATCACTGCCTCCTCATGAACTTGAGCTGTATGCAGGTAGGGTACCAGAGAGCTCAAACCAAATTGGGTGGGTTGTTTCTATGGATGAGGATTGCTGTCACATCCCATGAAACTAACATTAGATAGATTAGTGGCAGAAAGCTAACACGGTCTTCTCACTGCACAAAAGCCTTGAGAAGTGTGGCATGAGTAACTGATCTCCACTTGCTTCTACAAATCCAAAAATAGAGGTGAAGCGTGAATATCCCATTTGTTTCAAAACGGTGCCAACAGAAATTCCGAGTTGGGGCCTTGTCTCCTATCAAAATATCCACCATCAGAGCTGTGGCTGCACTTAGGCCAGAGGAGGCTGCTTCTTACTGCAGCAGAACAGCTACTCTGCAGAGTAAGATCTACACATTTTGTATAGCAATAGCTGTGCTGGTGCAGGTTTCCAAGAAACAGCTAGATTGATGACTTGGCAGTCTAAATGAGATGTTTCTAAATTTTCTGTATCAGCAAACCCCTCTGCCCCTTTCAGACCTTTGGGGAGTGTTTTTTGTGTTGGATTTTTTTGTTTGTTTGACTGGTTCTTTACTTTTTTACCCAGAGTAGTAGACACACCTATCACCAAACCTATGAGAAAAAAATAAATTAGATGCAGACTATTCAAACACCACACTGAGAGTACCAATCTGAATACTGGTGGTCTGTCAATTGAATGAAAGCATTAAAAATTATTACACTCTTCTTCACTACATGCAGCGATTTCATTTTAGGTCACCTGTAAGTGATGCTTAGCAAATACACAACCACCTCTCTGTTCCCTTTTCTCTCTGACCTGTGACGGGACAAAGCTGGCGAGGAAATGCAGAGATCTGTGTTTGAAAACATGGATCTGAGAGTCTTCCACTCTATTATGAAGTAGCATAAAATAAAATGTTTTTCTAAAACTACAAAAAACAACAAGCAAGGGTTTTCTGTCCCATTTTTGTATTTACAATGTAGTGCGTATTCCATCAAACCAAGAATGAATGAAATACACCAACAATCACACTCTCTTTAATCACTATAACAGCTACATTGCTTACTGAAGTCCTCGGATGTCTATTAATCACTTAGAAGTTTAGAAACCTTCTTCTCATGTTGGTATTATACAGTGAAGTGATGTAGAGCACCTTTGGCCTTCATTTTAAAAGAAGTGGTGGAAGTGACAGAAAACAGAAATTCACATACAAGGAGTATACATGTGAATCACAAATACCCATTTTGAACAAAACCTATTTCAGTGACTTCGTATTTTACTGTATAAATCCACATTTGTTGATACAAGGAAGAAAGGTTGCAAGTAGTCTCAAAATTCCTATATTCTAAAATAGTGTTTAGTGGTGGTCAGAATGGGACTAAACATGGTATTTCTAAGAAGTCTCTGGTCTTTTATTTAAGAAATAGGAAACATGTTTCTAACCCCAGGGAAAAAAAAAAAGACAGGTGTTATTCCAGAAGCAGATTGTGAGCTGGCATCCCAATATTTAAGAGAAAGAAACAAAAATTTAAAAAATGTTTAATGAGAAAAAAATCGTATGACCATTTAAAACTTTTTATCCTTGTATACATTTAAGAGGTGTAACAATCTTTGCTTAAAAAGTTTTTTTTTGAGTCAGCCACGTTGTTTTTCCTTACTACTGTAACACAAAACTGCAGATATCCAAGATTTGAAAGTAGAACAAAGTCAAAACATTGTCTTCTATTCTAGGCAAGAAAAGAGGAAAAAAGCCCCCCAGCTGCAGCAAGGCAAGGCTGGTGGAAGGTGGAAAAAGGCATCTGAGCTGACATTTGCTATTAAAGCTGGGAGAGAGGTCAAATCCTGGTCGCTGTGCAACACCCAACTCTGTGGAAAACTGGCAAAAGCAAATCCCAAACTGAGATTTACCAGCCGCAGCCTGGCTCAAGTTCACTTTGGGTTAAAAATACTACCAGGGGAAAGCAGCGCGGCAAGAGGGAACCGTATCCCTGTTACGTGACCTGCGCGCCGGGCTCGGCTGTGCCCGCGGGTCCCGCCCGGAGCGCGGTGTTGGGTGACCGGCACCACCGCCGGGCGCGGCCTCCCGGAGACGGAGGAACAGCGAACCACCAGACCAAGCGCTGCCCCGGCTTCCGAGCACACATTTTATTAAAAGCTTCTCGTTACAGAGCCGGGGAGCGCCCCACGTACTCGTGTCCATCACGGCGGGAGTCTGTTTGTTTATCCGTACGGCGCGCTCGGGGCGCCGGGCAAGCGGAACTCCGGCGGGCGCGGGGGGCCGCGGCGGCCCCGCGGGAGGGTCCCCGGAGCCCGGCGGGGCCGGGGGCGGCAGCGGGGGAGCGAGAGCCGGAGCGCACACG